>PISX010024845.1:0-27142 GCA_004024625.1 Mellivora capensis | reverse complement strand
ATAAGTGACTCTTAATCTCACAAAACAAACTGAGGGTTGCAGGGGGGAGGGGGTCGGGAAAGGGGGGTGGGGTAATGGACATTGGGGAGGGTATGTGCTATGGTTAGTGCTGTGAAGTGTGTAAACCTGGCGATTCACAGACATGTACCCCTGGGGATAAAAATTTGTTTATAAAAAATAAAAATTAAAAAAAAAAAAGGTTATTACGGAATTTGTTGTACTGAACATCTCATTGTGATGTAAATAGGTTAAAAATTATTTAAAAAATGGAAAAGAACGAGAATAGTGGGAACGAATTAAAAATTAAAGTTGTATCTATGAAGTAAAAAAAAAAAGGTACGTGAAATTTGCATTTAAAAAAAATAAAATAAAAAATAAAAATGTAAGTGTAAAATTTAAAACATTAAAAAGCAACCTCACATTTGTATTTTACAGTGTTTTTGCACAAGTTTCCTTTTCAGCTTTTAGGAATCAAGGAAGATATACAACCTTAGATCCAGGACCTTTTGAGGAATGGACAAAATATGACAGAGGTACAAAGACCAAAAAATAAACATGCTCCAAAACCTCTGAGAAATTGTGTTGTCAATCAAATACAGAGACCTGATATTTAACTCAAACCAAAAGTAGACTCCTTTCTCTTGGTAACAGAGAGGTTCTTGTATGCTGAACATGACAGAGAGCCCTAAAGACATATTTCTAAAAGGTCATTTCACATAAAGACAATCACTGTCTGTGGGGAGGACCAACAAGGGTTATCAACTTACATATAGACCCTTAAATTGGACGGAAGGGTTGACATGGGAGGAACATAGGAAAATATTTTGGAGAAGATTTCTTTGTAAGATTGAGACTATCTCGGTGAAATACCTTTCTCTGGTCACTTCCAATGTTGATCATTCATGGCCCAGTTCCTACAAAATAACCTATTGGCTTTTTGCTGTGTCTACCTTCACCCACAGTCAAGTTTAATTTTTAAAATCAGAAACTGTACTTCATACATAAAACACATTGTTTTCCCTTGAGGCTTGCTCGTTGAATGATAAAGAAACAATGAAAGCAGTACCTCTGGAGATCTCTAATTTTACTTTTTTGTAACTGCATTCCTTTTGGTGTCACTTACCAGCGCCTGTTAGCAAGAGACCGTCACAGGCATTTCCAAGATTTATAAGAATTTTCTGAGTACTTTAATTAAAGAGAAATGAATGAGGTGGATAACTTGAGGAACATGTAGAACTTTATAAATTAGAAATGAACAAACTCTACTGCATCATTTGGTGCTCCACTGTTGGCAGATAATAATTACATGTTTTGTCTGTTATTTTTTTTCAGGGCTGTGAATTTCAAATGATAACACTGCTCTCACCTCGATGTGAGAAATTGAGTCTGTATAATCAGCTCAAGTTATTCCTGCTTTCCTTGTATCCCATTATTTAAAGCATACTCTTTTTCAGTAGTTAATTATTATATATTATCTTCCCCATAATTATTTTTTCTTTTTCTGCCTCGCTTATTTTTAGATGTCACAATTGCACTTAGTTGAATACTAGATAAAAATACATTGAGTCATTGTAATCTTGCCTCATTACTCTGCCCTTCCAGAGCTCTGAGTCATTTTTTTGTAAACTCCTTGGAACTCCTTCCGATCTGTCTCTGTCCCTGTGTCACTTCAATGAGCTAAGTGAAAAGCCAGAAGCAACCTTGGCAAATAAAGGCAAGAACTTAACTGGCCTGGAACGGACGGCTAATTCACAGAAGCCCTTCTTGGTCGCATACATTTGTTAGGAAGCTCCTTTGATGGTGTCTTTCTGTCTTCAAGGCCTTGGAGGCTGGCTTTTTAAATTCCCTGGCCATGCCACCGTGGGTGATATGCCTTCTTTTCAGTAGGCTTGGCCATAAGTGTTCCTAATAGAGTCAGAACCAGAAGATTCTCTCCATTTCTGGGCTCTATCTGGTGCCCAGCTCTGTTCAGTGATTTTATCCTGCAGCATAATTTTGTGTATCTTGATCACCTGCCTGCGCCCACTGCCTAGAAGGGGACCTGCCATATCCCTGCTGTAAGATACTGAATAATGACAAAGAGAAAGAGAAGGTGATCTTTTCCAACAGGAATGTGATATAGAGATTATTATTACATCAGTGAGGGTCCAGTAAGGAGACTGAAGTCACATCAGTTATTTTAATAGAGGAAAAAAATGATTTAAAGGATTATTAACTAGCTATAACAAATTGTTTCCTAGGCAGCTGAAAAAGCCAACAGAGAAGACTGAGATATTCAAGGGAGAAACTTTAGAGAGTGGCTGTCACCACTCACACTGCGTTTGAATTATTAAAACTAAAGCTTGGACGACAGCATCGTGGGGCTGACACACAGTCCTCGGAGGAGGGGTCATTCTCAGCTGATGCTGCGGTCTCTGATCACCTTGGAGGAGTCCCAGGAGGCTGGGATTCTGGGCTTCGAGGCCAGCCCTTACTTCTTGATGCAGGTGTCCCTGAGGGGGAGGCTGTGATGAAGCAAGGCCTGTAGGCATCGGGAGAATGGCGCTTTCAGACTGTATGCAGATGCTGCTGTAGGAATGAACGGTTGCTGCCAAGGCCAAGCAGCAAGGCCAGGGTCAAGCTGACGGGAACAAGAAGGAGATGGGCATGCCAGAGGAAATGACAGGAGACAACCAGAAGGGATTGGGCCCCTCCTTCCTCCTCTGGCCTTTCGATCTCCCTGCTGGTGGCAAAGCCAACAGAGAAGAGCTGGCTGAGGGCAAAGGGGCTTTGCAGAGTCCCTGCCCACTAAGGGTTATTATTCTCATTTTACAGATGAGATACTAAGGCAGAGAGAAGTTAAAGAACCTGTTCGTGTCCACAGTATTCCAAGTTCACACAGTTTTGAGAGAAAAAGAGTAAGAACCCAAATTAGCGCCATTTTCCAGTAAGTCATAGAACACGGTCTGCCAGTTATGGAAAAGATACTGTAAATACTACATTTCTTAAATCATAAATATTATATGCATTACAGATGTATATATAGAAACTAGGGGAAGGTTTTCAGGCACCTTCGTAAAGCTCCAAAGAAAATGTTTGTCCTCATATGGAAACTTTTGAAAGAGTTTTTTTTTACCTCTTGCCCGCATCGAGTTGCAAAAATAATTTTCTCTGAAGAAAATAACAAATCAAATTATTCTGTTTATGAAAGAATTCTACACACTTCTTATTTTTTATTTTATTTTGTATTCTTTTCAGACAATATGCTCTCCTCAGGTGGGTCTATATTTTCTTTTAGGACCCTGTTTTGAAACCATCATAATTACTTTGTTTAAGAAAAATTATAAAACTCAAAAACAGGACAGTAATTTTGTGGCTTCTGCTGTCACTAACAGAGCTATGAATCTGTCACCAGGTGCTTATAATTGTAAAATATCCCCTTTGTGTTAAAACAGAGTATACACGAAATTGCACAGAAGCAATTTTCTGTTACTAAATAAATTTTGTTTATATTGATTCGGCCATTTTTAGGACTCTCTATAGTCTATGCTGTTGATTAATATCTTCTGGTAAAGAATATTTGCTAGTTTGGAAATAAGAGGGAGTTGAGAGAGAGTAGTGTTCAGTGGCAGTTGGTTCTAGAACCCAAGAATTGAGTCCTTTCAGGTCCATGGGCAATGTAAGTTAGGGCTTTCTTTAATTTAATATTAATTTATTTTAGTATTACTTGTGATGATTCTCATTAACACAGCAACTAACAGCAGCCATGTGTGAAATCCAGCTCTCTGAAAATCTCCATTACGAAAAAGATTGTTTACGGTAGATTTGGTGATGATCTAGAGTTATGTGCCTTAAGATTGTATCAGTAATTCAAATGCTCTTAAAGAACAGATAACAATGATAAATGGGCTTTAAAAAGCATTGTTCAAGTTACACCCATTGCAAGAGATTTCCTTGTCTTGGGATGACAGAGTACAGTAGTCGATGTTTACAAAATATTAGTGAATATTATTTTTGAAATATGTGAATCAATCATTCCTAGAGTCCATTAATTCAGTTCTCTGTTTCCAGCATTGGTAAACACTGGGGAGTGCAAAAGATGTCCAAGGCAGTGACTGTCCTCAGATCGCAATTAATCATGGAGACAGTGTTTTTACCCAGAAAGCAAGTTGAGAAGAATTTAGAGCACTAATTAATGACAGTTGACTTTTCATAGTAACCAGTGAGGGGATTAAGCTGGAAGTGAAAATCTATTTCTTATTATTTTGGTTGGAGGCTCTACAGTGAGTGAGGGTCCTTCCAGTCTTCACCCAAATCTCTCTCCCTCCAGAGTGACTTCCGGACTAATCTTCCAAGCATTCCTCTCCCTTCCATCTGCCTGCCTCCATGAGATCATGTGAGAGGTCCGTTTTGACCCCCACACAGTCATTTTAATCCCTAGTGTAGACATTATCCTACTCTATTGAAGTTTCTGTTATCTCTTCTGTCTTTGAGGGCAGGGACAGAATCTGTCTTGCTCCCATGGTGTCCCTGAGCCTCACACAGACCCTGTTCAGAGATGGGCTGGATGACTGGCCAGGAATAATCCTGCCTCCATGGGCCATTCTGTGTCCACTTTATGTACTATTCTGGTTGCTCGAGATGTTTGCCTCCCATGTCCAAACTTTGGCAAGAGAACCAGCTGCTTAGGCAATTCTGTGAGAATCAAGTGTAACCTGTGTCTTCAAGGTTGACAGTTCTCAAGAATGGAAACTGGACTGCTCACACATCATCATCACGTCTTCTTTCCGTCTCTTGCAGATGTCCTGGTCATTGTATGGAAGAAATGGAAATCATGCATGGGTGGGTGTGGGTGAGGGCAGAGCAAGTCTGGTTCTTGGTTGAGACCCATGGGCTGTGTCAAAGATGTTTGGCTTGGTAGCAACAGACACCATCTTGCTCACCTGAGAGGGAATTTTACAACTCCGGATCTTGGGCCAAGCTTGGTTGGTATAGGAAGTGAGATCCCAGTCAGATGTGGGAAGATAGTGAGCTCTTCCCATGCATTTCCTGGGGATCTGCAAGGCCCTCTGGGTTTTCCTGAATGCCCAGAACTCCTTCCCCTGGACTGAATAACATCTGGTGCTGTACCTGGGTGTCCACTGGGGCCCACACACTGATGGCAATGCTTGCACTGCTCTTCCTCCCTGGAGATATTCTGGAAGAGTCTTGAGTTATCTGAAAGCATGAATCCAACATCTTCTCCCTGGGTATGGCTCCTAGTGACTTCCTTTCTGCTCCCCTGCAATTTTTTTTTTCTAAAGATTTTATTTACTTATTTGACAGTGAGAGACACAGTGAGAGAGGGAACACAAGCAGGAGGAGTGGGAGAGGGAGAAGCAGGCTTCCTGCCAAGCAGGGAGTCCGATGCGGGGCTCGATCCCAGGACCCTGGGGTCATGATCTGAGCCGAAGGCAGATGCTCGACAACTGAGTCACCCAGGTGCCCCTCCCCTGTAATTTTTAAATATTTAGATATTATATAGGATTTAGATACATAATAATTGATTAAAACCAATGAGAGAGAAGAAATGCCATTATCAGCAATCCAAAGGGTACCAGTTTTGTATCTTACGATATCTGAAGTGACCATTCACACTGAAGCACAGAGAATGGGAGAGAAGCCAGTGTAACCTCTCAAACATGGGCCTTAGCCAAAGTCCTTCCATTTGCCACTTATTTCCTACTTTGTAGGTAAAAGAATAATGTTATGGATTAATTGTGGATTAAATTAAAAATCTAAGCATGGGTGTGGCCTTACCTACCAGGCTTTTTGAGAGCTTTGCCATTTGGCAGCGGTTGAACATTAGGGATCAGAGATTTTTATTTGATTAAGGAAAATGTAGGAAAATCCATTATTGCATGCATTGAACAAAAAACAATCCTAAAGCTTTAAAGAAACCAAAATACCTTGTTCCTTCACTAAGGACTTATATCCTTAATCTTGGTTCGGATGGAATTTTTATATGGGTGCTAAACAGCACTGAAAATAGGATTTTTAATGGCAAGACTCAGAGGCTCTTAACTGCATAATATGGTGAACAGTGCTATAACTTAACACTTACAGGGCTTTTGTACATTTTGGAATAGTTTGTTTAAAACTGTTCTAATATGTTTATAGTCCCTTTTCTATTAAACCTGATTTAAACAGTACCTTATCAAGTTTTTACTCTATATACAGGGTGAAAATACTTATTTTGTGTATTTCTTTAGCTGAAACCCATAAATCAGATACCCACCATGCAACCACAGAGTTGTATTCGATTTATAATAAAATTTAGAAGGCCTGAGTCACTGCAGACTAATGGCGAAACAACATTCCTGATGTTATTCAAGTACAAAATAAAGGGAAAAGGAAGTGGGGGAGAAGCAGAGAGAACCACAGAATAAATGGAGAGTTACAGTCTTAAACCATGGCTCCTGCTTTGGAATCCCTTGTGGTGAACCTTCCTAAAGCACGTGGTGCTTTTTTTCCCTGATAGCTTTGCATGTAGTCGTCCTGGACCAAATCAGAGACCAGTTTCATTCTTGTAAGGTGAGAGTTCAGAGAACTTTCTGCCTGTTGCTTGTTTTACTGTTAAAGACCCTACATATTTAATGTCACAAACCGCGATTAATAAGTCATCAGCTTTGAAGCTTAGTAGTTCTTAGAGAGATTATGTTGGCAGTTAATAAAGGGATTATATTAAAGCACATTTAATGACTGCCTGAAAGGCTTTCTTTGCAGATTCAGCCAACCCCATAGGCACTGTAAAAATAAATAATAGGGAAAATTACATAATCACACACTCAAGATGGTCAAAACAGGAAGCAGAGCTGATGTCTCTGAATTCATTTATCGTTTATAATGGCGTAAATTAAATTATCAGAATAAACTATGGCTGGTATCTATTAGACTATGTTCCAGTGAATTAGATTGAATTCAAATACTGGGATTGATGTCCACAATGAGTAATGACTTCAGTGACTATGTTTTCCTAACAAAAATTGGGATACGAGTTCTGTAAAAGATACTGGGAAAAACAAGACAAACTATTTTAACTTGGGACAGTCGTGATGTTCTGGGGATTCCTTTCTGTACTTTTTCAGATTCTCCAAATACAGTTTAAGACAGCTTACAACAATATGTGTGTACAGAGATTAGACAGGAGATCTTAGAACCTGAAATGGGAAGAAAAAGTTAGGGATGCCTCTAATGGGCACAGTGCAAACACACGTTTTGGTTGATGCCATTTTAGCAACTTGGGGTCTTGTCCTTCCCCAACTGTCACAGCTTTATCCTTGTCCCCCCACCCCATCGTGTGTTGTGCCCTACTTTTTCAGCTCCTGGCTTCTCATCTCTCAGATCTCCACTTAAATGGGACGGCTTTGTTGAGTCTTGCTTTTAAGCGAAGAGCTGCTTACATGGTGAAAGGACAAGGGCCTCCAAGATTTATCAGGTCAGCAGTGTCATCCAGGACCCAGATCTGTTCATCTTTCGGCTCTGCTGTCCTCAGCACGTGGCTAGGCACAGTCCTGCCACCTCACCACTGAATGTTGTCCACTCTAGTTTCAAGCATCCCAGGTGTTCATGGTGACATTCCCCAAGGACAAAGGAGCATGTGTGGCTCCATGTCATTTCTGGGTTAGGAGAGAAAAAAACACTTCCAGGAAGGTGACCCTGCAGGTGTCCGTGTTCTGTCTCATTGGCTGCGATTGTGTCTCGGGTCCAGGCTGGAATGACTCAATGTCAAGGGGGTCGAATTATTATGATTGGCTCACAGTCATTCACGTTTACCTCCTGGGGCTGAGCATTTCCCCAGAGTGCATGAAAATGGGAGCACCTGAACTAAAGCAGGCAAGGAAAGTGGGGGAAGCCACCAGCATCCCTCCCACGCTTGTCCTGGGCGAAGCTTAGGTGTAGGGTCACCTCCTCCCCAGCACCGCCTGACTTCCTCCTCTCCTGGCACCAGGAATCATCTGTACTTATTTTGTTAATTTGATTATTGCTTTTTTTTTTTTTTTAACGTTCTGAAACTCTGTAAGAGTAGGGACTCCATTCACTGTTGTATCCTTGGTACTATGCACAATGGAGATGAGTAGTAAGTATTTTTACTAATAATACAAAAAAGGAATTATATAATTCAGTGTCATCAAACATTAATCTCTCTACTGGGAAGAAATGAAACCTTCCCTTATACAAAGACCTAATTTTTTTTTCCAGCTTATAAAAAAAACATGATGTAATAATACCCCAACGAGGGTACATTGTTCCCAAAGTCTTGAATCACTGGATATGGCTGATCTGAAATTCACTGAACAACTGTGCTTGAGTCAGGCTCCTCGCAAGAGGCAAACGGCTCAGCACGGCTCTGAGTGAATTGAAGGGGTTTGGATGGAGAGCCCAGGTGTAGGGAGAAGCAAAAAGCGAGTGATGGGAACGGTGAGTCACAACTGAAAGCTGTTCACCGTGCCAAGGCCCGAGGGCCATGAAGAAGCAGCTGGTCTGGGTCTGCGTAGTGCTGTAGCAGTGACAAGAGGGCTCCTTGACAAGGGCGAACTCCGGGCAGAGAGCTACAGCTAAAGGACGGCCTGGCAGGAGGGAGCCGGGAGAATGTCCCAGCCTCCCTCTCTTCTTCCCTTCAAATGATCGGAACCAGGCTGGAAGCCAGAGGGGAAGGTCTATTCCACACACACACACACACACACACACACCCCATACCATGTATGTGGTGTATGTGATACATATGTGTGTATGTGTGTATACATACACACACCAGATTTGTGGTGCATATACATACATACATATACACGGAGGACCATATATGGTATGTATATATACTATAGAGAGAGTACCATCTATGCATAGTGTATATATACACCCTAGACATAACATACCATATATACATATTACAGTATGTATATAGTTTCTTGGGTTCCCTTTGGTTTCTACATAGATAGATACATATATATGTCAATTTAAATATATATCTGGAAAGAGTTCCCAGCTCAGTTTGCCTATTTTTCCACTCAAAATCCATTATTGCCCTTTGTTTGTTGTGCCTTCCTTAATTAAAAAACAAACCAAAAAAACCCCTCATATTTACATCTCCAGTGAGAGGGAAACACAAAATCCCCATCAACTACTGTATTATTTCAAGGGAAATTAATGTAGTCATATTCTAATCTGGAAGCTAAATTGTGAAATTGACTCCCTACCGGTATTCATTACATAAGGTAGCAAGAGACTGTGGGAGAAAGAAATCATTCATTGACACAAAACACAGCTGCTCTTGACCCTGCTTCTGTCATGCTAATTACACGAATAAGCATAGTTTCCTTCTTTCCCTAACAATTTCCCGTTCTCCTCATGTGCTGACAGCACCTACAGCTTAATTCCTATGAAATTTAAGTCTTAAGTGGTCTTGGCTTTGTTGCTTTGCTGCCCTTTTCCATTGAGGTCTGAGGACCAAGATGCATGCCACAGTCATGTTCTGCCCCTTCCAGAGCATACTTAGCAGCGGCTGAGCACGTCCCATCTCTTCATCTCTTAGACCCTGTTATTAAGCCACTGGCCTTGTTCGCTCACAGTTTCCCTTGAGAATTTCTCCTGTTAACCGCATTGGGTATAGATGCCCATTGATTAAAGAATTAATCAGTCATGCAGATTGTTAATACCATTCCAGGTGTTCAAGTCAATTTATGGAACCCCAAATCCCAAAAGAGTGCATGCATTTAAGTAAATTTAGCCCAAATTTCATATGATACTCTTCATCCTCAGCTTCTGATGGTGACAGGGGGAGGTGGAGATTCTGAGTTCTCAGCCCTAAGTATGCTTCCCCTAATGCCGTTATCCCAAGTGTCAGAATCCCATCTCTTTCCAGCCTCAGCACTGGAGACCCGCAGGTGCCATGTGGAACTCTGTAGGGGAGACAGGGTTGACCATTACTTTGAATGAAGTTAGGACTTCACATCCATCTTTCCCCTCGCGTCCATCCCCCAGGCAGCCAGGAATAGTTAGTCCTCCCGACAGTCTTGGTTAACGTTATTGCTGCTTTGGCAACCACGCCCAGGTCTCTCCCCACACCTGACCTGCCTCCCACGTACCTCCAGCTACAGCTCTGAGAATTGGGGAGGCCACGGAATGCCCCAGACTTGCAAGGCCCCTCTTCCCCTTCCAGGAGCAGGTGTCTGTGTTGATGCCATGCAGGAGCCATCCTTTCCTGTTGTCCTGTTTTGAAGGTGTGCTTCGGGGCCACCTCTAGTCTTGCTTACTCGAACAGGGGTTCCTGTAGGAAACAGTTGTCACAACCATTCGAGTCAGTTGAAGAGAGTTTAATGATGAACTGTTGCATCACCAAGAGACTGGTAACTGCTGAAAGCTGTTAGCTCCATCGGGCTTGAAGGACGGTGGAGAGGAGGCTGTTCGGGGACGAGAGAAGCTGGAGCAGAGGGAGAACACCCGCATGATGGGAGCGGTGGATGCAGGTAAGAGCGTCAGCCCCAGGCGGCCCTGTCATCTGGCAGGGAGAGGGCAGGGATCGAAATATCTTGACTTGATCCTCCTCCCATGGTTGGTGTTCCGGTGTCACTGTGTCTCTCACTGGCTGCGTCTGATCGGCAGCCAGAGCATAAGAAAGCCTGGGAATTGGGGCGCCTGGGTGGCTCAGTGGGTTAAGGCCTCTGCCTTCGGCTCAGGTCATGGTCCCAGGGTCCTGGGATCGAGCCCCACATCAGGCTCTCTGCTCAGTGGGGAGCCTCCTTCCTCCTCTCTCTCTACCTGCCTCTCTGCCTTCTTGTGATCTCTGTCTGTCAAATAAATAAATAAAATCTTAAAAAAAAAAAAAAAGAAAGAAAGCCTGGGAATTGTAGCCTGTAGATTTTAGCCCAGGAGGACATCGAGCAGAGCAGAAAGCAAAGAGAGAAGAAATGAAATTTACCCAGAGCCACTTGTCTCTTCTTTCTCGAGAGTAGAAGAGGACTAGGGATGCATGATACAATTCTTTTACATGGTTCTGAGAGGACTGTATTTGTAAAAACCAAGTTGTGTCCTATTGTGATGACTTTGTAATTATTTATCTCATTATTTTTCTAAAAGCCCTACAGGGAAATGAAATCAGCAAATTAAAAAGACTGTTTTGAGTTTCCTAAGGTTTTTATAAAGTCTTCTTTTTGATTATTGTAGATCTGTTGAGATTCTGAAACATGGAATTTGGAAATCCTTGTTCAAAACGCATTGTGCCAAATGCACATTCGGTAACGGTAATTCTCACTGGCAAAATCTGTAAAAAGGCATTTCAGTCCTTCATGGATTTAACGGGTAGACAAAAGAAAAGGCAAAAAACGTAGAAATGAGACCTAGAGGGGTCATGTGCCAAGACTAGCATTTGGGGGCCAGTGATCTGGTTTGTGAATCCCGGCGTTGCCAATTGCTAGCTACGTAAATTGGAGAAATTATTTAAATTTCAAGGCACAATCGACTCATCTACAAAATGGCAATAAAATAATAATCCACTTTATTAGAGACTATGAACTAAAGTAAACACATTAGGAAGCGTCTAGCTTAACACCTGCCATATGGTGGGACCTGAATTGTAGCAAATCTTTCCCTCTTGCTGCTTTTCATATTTTCTGAACTGCCTCAAAAACCGTTGGGAGCTAGTAGGGGAGTCTGTTTCTGGAAACTAGATGAGGTATAATATAAGTAATACATATTTTCTCTCAATGCCCTGTCCTCCAGAGTGGAATGGAAGGAAAGGGAGAAAGAAGGAATGTGTCTCCATCTTACTATATAAGAAGATATTCGGAGCAAAAGGACTTACTAGTTTATTAGTTCTCATTCCCACTGCATCATTGGCAACCAGAGACTCAGAATTAATAATAAGGAAATAACGCTTGGGTGGGAGAGCTTTGGAACACATTATAAAGGAGACATAGCCATTTTTCATGCAGACATGTGGTAATGTTCCCATGCTAGCAGTTACATTTAAACTTGGTACCAAGTGAATGGGGAACATAAAATTTTGATGTTAGATTACAAAGGACTCTAGTGACACATTTTAATTGCCTTTTTTTTTTTTGAGACAACATTTCTAGATGTGGAGATGAGCCAGAGAGAAAGATTGCTATATATGCTGTCATTATTTGTTTAGTTCATAGGAGACTTGGCAAATTTTGGTAGATTGGTACATTTTGTTCCTTGTCTCAGCTTTTCTCCAAGTCTTTATGACCTTGTTTTTTTTTTTTTAAGATTTTAATTATTCATATGAGAAAGAAAGAGAGAGCATGAACAGGGAGGGGAGGGGCAGAGGGAGAAGGAGAAGCAGAGTCCTTGCTGAGCAGGAAGCCTGATGCAGGACTTGATCCCATGACCCTTGGATCATGACCTGAGCTGAAGGCAGAGGCTTAACATCTCAGCCACTCAGGAACCCCAATGACCTTATGAATTATAAGCATCATGTAGGTATTTCTATGATACCAAATCTTGATTATATTAGAATTACACCAGAGTAGAGATACTTTCCAACCTAAGTCTATTAAACAGAATGCTAAATAAAATTCATCCCATTTAAACTTCTTGCTCAGTACCTATTATCATACTTTCAAAATATTATATTGAAATTTTTCGTTATTTTGTTCATACTCGTTATGTATTTGTTGAAAACTTTCTCCTCACTCTATACTACTTTAGGTGCTCTAAGTAATACAGAGAAAAATAGGGTATTGTCTCAAGAATGTTTAAATGTATGGGGCGCCTGGGTGGCTCAGTGAGTTAAGCCTCTGCCCTCCGCTCAGGTCATGATCCCAGGGTTTTGGGCTTGAGCCCCGCATCAGGCTCTCTACTCAGTGGGGAGTCTGCTTTCTCCTCTCTCTCTCTGCCTGCCTCTCTGCCTACTTGAGATCTCTGTCTGTCAAATAAATAAATAAATAAAGTCTTAAAAAAAATGTTTAAATGTAGTAGCTTATTTAAGTCTGTATGGACTATGCATCTCACATAGGTCTTTCACTGAAAAACTAAAAGGGGATATTTAGTTTAGTTTAACCTAATTAATTTATAAAGGAAAAGCTGTTATAATCATATTGTGTGATAAATATTTTCCACCCTTTCATAATTCCTTACTGAGGAGGAATGTACTGAGCTTTTAGTTGGTATATTAGATTGCTACATATTGTTGAATAAATTCATGCCACGTCTCAGGTGTATAGGAAGGACATTCATTGGAACATTTCCTGTGATTGGTATGAACTGAGACCTGTTTAACAGCCTCGATGAATATTTCATTTTAGAATATGAATAAGAATTTTATTACACAATATAGAATATAGATTTTCTGGCATAGATCATTGCTTTTTTTTTTTTTTTAAAGAGAGAGAGAGAGATAACACCCATGCTCACTTGAGAGCAGTGGGGGAGGGGCAATGGGAGGGGAAATGGGCTGAGGAAGAGGGAGAGAATCTTTTTTTTTTTTTTTTTAAGATTTTATGTATTTAGGGGCGCCTGGGTGGCTCAGTGGGTTGGGCCGCTGCCTTCGGCTCGGGTCATGATCTCGGGGTCCTGGGATCGAGTTCCGTATCAGGCTCTCTGCTCTGCAGGGAGCTTGCTTCTCTCTCTCTCTCTCTCTCTCTGCCTACTTGTGATCTCTCTGTCAAATAAATAAAAAAATTTTAAAAAAAAAGATTTTATGTATTTATTTGACAGACAGAGATCACAAGTAGGCAGAGAGACAGGCAGAGAGAGAGAGAGGAGAAAGCAGGCTCCCTGCCGAGCAGAAAGCCTGATGTGGGGCTTGATCCCAGAACTGGGATCATGACCTGAGCTGAAGGCAGAGGCTTTAACCTGCTGAGCCACCCAGGTGCCCCGAGGAAAGGAGAGAATCTTAAGCAGGCTCCACGCCCATCATGGAGCCTGATGTGTGGCTTGATCTCACCACCCTCAGATCATGACCTGAGCTGAAGTCAAGTCAGATATCCAACAGACTGAGTCACCCAGGAGCCCCAGAGATCATTGCTTTTTTTGATCCACAAGTTTGTTCTTATCATATTATGGAAGCATAAGTTACAAGTATAATTAGATATGTTAATTGGGACGTTGGTGCATGTCTCAGGGGACATACATGAACATGCTTTTTATTTTTATTTTTTTCTCAGACATGGGGCAGGTTTTATACAGCCTGTTCACAGGTAACACAGAGTAGATAGTGGATGTCTCTGATACTCTCGAGTGATACTCCAGCAAAAGCTAAAATCAGCATTTTCAATTACATATATTAAAAACAGTGTCACATTCAGTATGAAATCCCACATTGAAAATAATCTTCTCTTAGAACCCTCAAGCCATTTTTTCCATCTTTTTATTTTTGTGCTTCTTTTGAGAAGTCTGATGACATCTTAATTTTTTTTTGACATCTTAATTTTTAATCTATTTGAAGATTGAAGTCCTGGCCCTATGGATACTTTGGAAATTTTCTTTTTTTTCTTTTTTTTTTTTTTTTTGAAAATTTTTGAGAACATTAGAAAACCTGCCTTTTGTGGTTTATTGTGCCAGGTTTTGGTAAGTCATGTCAATATGGAAATTCATATTAGTTCTGGGGAAATTGGTTGAATTAAAAAAAATCTTGCACTAAATTTTTTCATTTTATCCTTCTGGAAATCCTGGTATTTGGATCTGGACTTCTTGAATAGCTTTTTTAGTTTTCTTACCTTTTCTCTGCAATTTCCCTTCCCTTTGATGGTGTTATTGCTTTTGTTTTCCTGTCTTCATGGAGAGTCCCTTAAGTTTGTCTTTCAAACTTTCTTTTCAGTTTTTCATCACTGTAATCACAGTGCAATTTCCAAGGGCTCTTTGGAATGTTCCGAATGTTCTTTTTTTATAGTCTCCTGTTCTTGTTTCATCAGTAAAATATCTTTTCAAGGTAGTAAGGGTATCACTAATAGCATTAAAAAAAAATCTGCTCAGAGCACTGATTTCTTTTTGTTCCTTTGTTTGGTTTTGTGTCTGTTATCATGGGAAACTTAACCTCAATGCCTGCTGGTCTTGCTTGTCTACTCATATTTATGAGAAAGTCACTGAAAAGCTTCTAGATGCTCAAGAGTAGGGGTAGCTTAGACAGCCCTCTAGTGGCACTCATTCTGTGGCGATCCACTAGAGCTATGTCACGAAGAACCTCCACCTGTCTGCACCTTGGCTTGGTGTATCTCCCATGAGGCTGGACATGCTAAGGCTGATGACCTAGATTTGTTCAATACATGGAATCTGACTTTTCCACGGAGACTTTCATCTAATCCCTGTGTAGACCAGAGCCCTAGTGCCTTTCCAGAGTGCATAGGAGGCTGGAGTCAGCCAGATTCATGGGGTTCTGGAGGAAATCTGGTGCCTCTAACCAATCTTCTGTTTCTAATGCTTCTTTGCACCCCAGCTTCCAGATGTTATTGACATTCGTCTTGCGTTAGCTTTGTGAGATCTGCAGTACAAACTAGTCTTTTGGGCTTCATGGCTTCAAAACAACAACATATTATTTTTGGCAATTCTCTGAACAAGCTGTGTGTCCTTCTGCCAGTTTTGCACATACATTTGGAAGGTTGATAGGGAGGGGCTTAGCTAGACTCACTGCGCTGGAGTCTGTCCCTCTGTCTCCATGTTGTCTTCTTTCCTTCAAGACTAAAGTAATCTTCCTCATAAGGCAGACAGCCTCCTTCCAAGGGGTCCCAACATCCTGCATTTATGAAACCTGTTTATTTTACATTTGCTGCATCCCATTGGCTAGGGAAGTCACATGACCATGCTGAGAGTAAGTGGGAGCCATTAGGGAAACAATGTACCATGGTGATTGCAGAATCAGTGTAACTGTTCCTGTTACTCCTCAGCCTCCCTGAAGCTTCATGGTTTCCGGTTTTAGTGGTTATGCCATTTTCAGTGAGTTCAGTATGTGTACAATGTTTTCTCATGGTGATTTAATGTTTATTTTAATGTCAATGAATAATGTTAAACAGCTTTTTATATACTTGCATTAGTTTTTTATTGGTAATATAACACATTACAATAAATGTGGTACCTAAAACAACACACATTTACTATCTTACCACTTTGGAGGTCAGAAGTCCTAAAATTAAGGTGTCAGCAGGGCTGTGTTCCTTCTGGAGGCTCTTGGAGAGAAGCTGTGCCTTTGACTTTTCAACTTCTGGAAGTTGCTTGCATCCCGTCCATCCTCAATGCCAACTGCACAGTATCTTTTAGGATCTCTCTCTCTCTCCTTCTGACCTCTGATTCCATCATCTCACTACTTTCTTTGATTCTGACTCTTCTTCCATCTTTTAAGGCTCCTTGTGATTACACTGAGCCCAATCAGATAATACCTAGGATAATTTCCCTCTATTAGAGCCTGAATTTAATCATATCTGCCAAGTCCCTTTATTGTGCAAGGGTAAAGTTTCTAGGGATTCTCAGGTTCTAGGGATTATGGCATACACATCTTTGGGAATGGGGCATTATTCAGCCTACCACACTGCTTTTGGCTTATCATGCTCTTTTATAAATAATGTTTGCTGGAGTGCTTGAGTGGCTCCATCGGTTAGGCCTCTGACTCTTAATTTTGGGCTTGGGTCATGATCTCAGGGTTATGAGGTCAAGCCCCACATTAGACTCTGGGCTGGATATGGAGCCTACTTAGGATTCTCTCTCTGTTTGCATACACTCTCTCTTTCTCAAAAAAATAGTGTTTGCTTTTGCCCACTTATATTAAAGTAATTTTGAAAATATTTATTTTCACAGACCATATTTTTAATTATGTATTTTTGAGTCCATTGTTGAAACTAGAAAATTTAATGTAAATTTAGGGTACTCAGTAAAATGAAAAAAAAAAAACCCAATGACAAAATAAATAATTATCCTAACTTTTAAAGTACTTGTTGGATCTAGCTTTCAACCAACTTGCCAACATTTTATCTATGGCTTCCTACCTAAAATAGCCTGAAAGTATAGTCAGTGGAATTGCATGTTCCCTCCATTCATCAGTGCATGAGTTTATTTCTCCCAGCAGAAATAACATAAGTGGTTACAGAGTAGGGATGGAGTGACCTGGATCTGTCTTGGTCTTTTTTCCAGGAGAAGGGGATCAATGATTGATTACTGACTGAATTAAAGAATGACTAAAACTACTGGTGTTATTTTCTGCTTCACCACCTTGGTGTGTGTGTGTGTGTGTGTGTGTGTGTGTGTGTTTTGCTTTAAATATTCAGCTCTCTTCTCCTCCCTACTAAGCAAATATTCTGCCTTAATCTTTTAACTGTGTCTTACCAATTCATGCCTATACTGATCCTTACTTCTCGATTTCTGCTACATATTTTCCCATTGTATATAAACTTTTTTATGGGACTCAAATATCTATTTGTGAAACAAATTTTAATTTCCTTGAGAACAGAATTTCTTCTCTTTCTGGAACTTGTATTATAAGTAACACTATTGACATTTCTTAGCCCTCTGTAGGAGCTCAACATTTATTGAATCTGTTTATCTAAATCTATCTACCTACCTACCTATCATCTATCCTTGTCTTTTTCTTTCTCTCTCTCTTTGTAGGGAATGATATATTTTTGCTCTAAGTAATAAAGTTTTGAATTAATTTTATATTTGGCAAGGGTCATCAAAATTAATTAAAGGACCATGGCTTTTTGATAATTTTATTGGAAATGCTTTATGATCATCTTAGTGGTGAGATGGTTCAAAGGAAAGTGGTTTGGTTTTGCACTGATATCCACACTCTTGACATACACAGTCTTCTATGGGAAGGCATCAACTAGTCTGAGCAGAATGTCCTAAGCGTTGCCAGTACATAATTTGCATTAATGTATGAAAATCCTCTAATGATCACATTTGTATCAAGCTGCTTGGGATTTGTGGAAAACCACGAGGCAGACAGAGAAGGAAGCAATGACAGATGGGTAGAGAGTCTCAGTTATTGGAAAGGAGCACCTTTTCTCATGAATGCCATTTTCCATTTAATTTCATGTTGTCATTCAAAGACCCGAATGCCTCAGTTGAAAGAAAAGCCTTGTAGGGAATGACATTTGGGAGGGAGCCAACATGGGACACAACCCGAGGCTGCAAATGCCGGTCTGTTTGGCAGCTGCAAGGAGAACAACTGCTTGGCACCAAACTACTTGGTGGGAAGCTTCTAGAATCAGCAAAGGATCAAAAATAGAAAGATGGGATGGGTTTCTATGGCTTCAGAGAGAGAGAGAATTCAATTCCCCTGGCTGCAGGAATAAATCTGCAATGCCAGAACCTTCCTTAGAGTTTATATGCCACAGTGTTAGATGACCACCAAGGATGGCCACAGGGAAAGGAGTAGTTAATTCTGTTCTGAATCACTCTGCCAGTCATGCTCCGTGACCTTGCATATTATTTAATTAAACTGTATCCAAATTGGCTCATAGCATAATAATGCTGTTCCTCCCTCCTAGGACACATTTCAAGGCCATTTAACAGAAGATGTGGGACTGATCATCTTGACATGACTTTTCCACAGAGCACGATCCTCAGTCTAGACTTGATTTGATGCAAAAATTTTGGTTTGCTTCCTACACCTTTGGCATATACTTGTATTTTTCAGAGTATTCTCTTTTGTGACCAGAAATACATTTCTCCATTACAAAGCCAAGAATATTATTCTCTTTACCTTGTTCTTCTGAGAGTACAACTGGTAATTGCCAATGAATCATAGATCCATGCTTCTCAAAATTTAATTTGCAGAGGAATCACCTGGGATCTTGTAAAAAGGCAGATTCTGATTCAAGAAGTCTGCTGTGAGAGGCTCTTTCATTATTTAAAAAAATTTTAAACACAAGCTGGTTTGGCATCAGCTGCCCAGTTCACCAACCCACTTCTCATGGTGGTAAGCCCCCCGCTGTCTACTGCCCTAATTTAGCATGGCTAAGGCTACGGTGGTGATTCCTCTTGCACCACGACTTGGCTGTCTCTTGGTGTCCACACATATTAGATGATTTGGTTGAGAGGGAGAACATGATAGACAGTTTAATCAAATTCTGAGTATGTTGTCCACCCCCGGAATGTGATTCATAGCAGTCCTGGCATATGATCTGGCTTTAGTCACTTTATGACACCATCCTTTTCAGAACGAGAGCCTGCTTCAATTTCTGTCCCCTAACCTTGCTATGCCAGAAACCAGGATGTGTGCATTTGTTCATTTCCAAATGGATCATTAGTAATAGGGCCCCATTTCCTACTGACTGAACTGCTTTGCCTGATTTAATGAGACTAAATTTGATAATAACCACAAATTATTTTTACCATCCACAATGAATGATCAGCACAAGGTGATTAATGTTGTTTTCCTGTGATAGTGTTTGTATTATGAAATTATAAGTCAGAATTTGTACTCTTTCCTGATTTCCTAAGGTTTGATGATCACTTGCAGAATTTAAACAAATTCACCACCTGGATATAACTAACACCATTTTACATGGGACATCCTCCAGTTTCATAAAGATAGATTCATAATAGTATATGCTATTAGTCAGTATGCTACAATAGTCAATATGTTCCAGTATAATATCAAAATTCTAATCTTCCATAAAGTAGGTTTCTGTAGTTGTCTTCCCTTTAAGATTGTATCAAAATCTGGTAAGATCCTGAACGAAATAGCTTTGTTTATTTGGATGGGTTCACTTTTCCCAACAAAAATATAGTTTGGGAGTTGAAACATGGATGTCTTGTTGTTTATTATTTGAACCATAAGCTTAAGAGTATATCATTCAGTTTTATACACACACACACACACACATACATACATACTGCTTTAAATATTTGCAGCACACGGTGACTTATGTAGGGAATTCAGTGTTAAAAATGTTGGAAGGGCTGCACAAGGCATCAGAGCCTGAAGTTTGTTTTCAGCCTTATCACTGCAGTTCTGGTCCAGAGAGTCAGGAAGGTACTGGTGCTAACCTGATAAGGAAACCATGGGAAACCAGTGCTAATGATCACTGAAGTGAATGCATCAGGGAAAGACCCCTAGGGGTGCAAAACCTTGTATCTGCCACAGGAAGTCTTTGCTCACCACATCTAAAGGAAGAATAACATGGTGTCGGTCATCCTTGCATTTTCAAGGTCTCATGGGAGAGGATCTCCCTGGCAGAACACAGACCAGATTCACAATCTTGGAATCAAAGGAATGTAAGAAACAGCCCTCAGGTGACACTGGAAACAGCAAAACAATACAGTCAAATAAGCACTGGTTGCCAAGACAATACTCATTACATAGAAGATGTGGCATTTACTTACTGTGAAAGGCTTAAGGTTGTCGGATATTTACTACCCAGTTAGTTAACATCTCTCTTTGACAAAGCAAGAAAGAAATCACTTTAAATTGTCCAGGGACCCTCTGGGAAATTTCAAAGTTAGAGGTTAAAGTGACTCCGTTTAGAATTTGAATTTGGGAAAAGACCAAAAAGTTTGAACATTTGATTAAATAGGATCACAGATCATTATGAAATAATATTTAATGATCTATGTAACCAAAGTGACAGTGGAAGGTTTAAAAGCCACATACAGAGGGTTACATAGTTGTAAACCAAAATTAGCTCTTTTAATATTGAGAAGACTGAGAAAACTGGGGTTTCTTAAATGATTAAACTCGATACAGTGGGAGGAACAGTAAATTATGTGGTAAGCCCCCAAATCTTTTACTTTCTTTTAAGTTACTGAAAAGGTAAAATGACTACCACCACAAAACAAAACAAAACAACTTTGACAATCTCTAATGAAAAACAGACCAAGAGTCCAAGAAAACTTAATAGAGAGTAAAACACAATCTAAATTGTACCAGTATACTTTAAAAAAAAAAAGATTTTATTTATTTATTTGACACAGAGAGAGAGATAGCGAGAGAGGGAATACAGGCGGGGGGGTGGGTAGGGAGAAGCAGGCTTCCTGTTGAGCTGGGAGCCTGATGTGGGGCTCAGTCTCAGGACCCTGGGATCATGACCTGAGCTGAAGGCAGACGCTTACCGACTGAGCCACCCAGGCGCCCCTGCATCAGTATACTTTTGATATTAAAACTCATTCTTTTAAAAACTTAAATAAATCCATTCCTATCTTAGCCAGCTTGATCACACATAAAATTCTTTTTCCAAGATTCCTTTTCCACAAATCTTCCATGACTTTTTAAATCCATTCAGATTTTGTCCTCGATTAGTCTTTCTCATTCTGGAAATATCGATCATTTTGCTTTCACCACCAACCTTTCATACACACTTGTTTTCTTTCTTTTTTTATTTCAGTGTAGATTTAATTACATATATTAATTAGAATTCCTAACCTTCAGAATCCTTGCTTCCCAGTGAAAATCAAGGAGTAAGCAATAGTATACTATCTAGTATACTACTGTGTATACTATCACACTAGCATTCTGTGGATTGGCAAATTTTTAATACATTTCATAATTTCTAAAAGTATATTCTTTCTCATCGTAAATTTTTCATTGTGGCATGATCATGTTTGCTAGTAGATCCAAATATCTTTAGGATAAACCTATGTTCAGTGATTCATGCTTCATTCAGTATTTTATCTTCTTTGGAAATGATCTGTACATTAAGAGAGTATCCATCATTTCACTTATTTCAAGTTATCAAAAAATTTTGGAAAGTATTCTTAAGTAGACATGTTTAAAACATAATTACTGTTGAAAAGTTCATCTATAAACTGCTTTATTTCCATCTATTTTAATTCACTTGTTCTTAATAATTATGTTTACATCAGTCATGAAAATTTCATGAGACAAGAAACAGCGAACCATCATCTTAGGTTATCATTCTTGCTGACAAATTCTGTAACGGAAATAACATAAGCTTATTTGACTTTTTGTAAACCTAAGTAGCATTAAGTATTATGTTTAATGCTAATAACTCTAATGATGTGCCCATTTTAATTAAACCAACAAACTTAAACTAGCTTTTATTTACCTAAGATCAGCCTAGATCATGTGAACTTGAGTTAGTTTGTGAACATTTGAGTTAGTTTCTCTGAGAGTATACTTGACTTATACAAACACTTGGGTGTCTTTAAGCTAATTAAATAGAGCTTTTTACAAATTAATTTTGGCAATGCCATCTGGAGGTACAAAAAAATCAAACATTTATAATCGACATACATAAACATACAGACAGACGCACACAGAGATCTTACAGCTTTCCTTTAAAAAAATTTAGCCTCGGGACGGGTACAATAACACAAAACTCGCTCTGTATTTAGGCAGGTGCAGTAAGTCAAGGTCACCTGCTCATATGGCTGAAGCTTTTTACTCCTATTGTTGGAAAGGACTTTTAATATTTTTCATCGGCCTAGTTTTTAAAATAGCATTCATTCTTTCCTCCTGATAAGAGTCGCCTTGGTTCCTAGAGAAGACCACGTAGAATGCTTAATATCACAAAAGACACAGAGAAAAGAATGCGAGCTCCACCATAAAGGGTTTTTATTCCCAAAATCCAGACCTTTTACAACATCTGCAAGCCTTTTGAGATGAATAAGGGATGTTCTGAGATCGGTAAAAAGGATAGGTCAGCTTTGAATTATTTCTAGAGCCACATTTCTGATCTTACAAAGGCTAGGTTTGTAAGACAAGTACAGTGTTTAATTTCTCAAAGAACTGGGTTGTAGCCTGAATGGTAGGGAGCCCGAGTGAGTCAACCAACGATGATCTTCAACTTGCCCCTTTATAGCAGGCGGAACTTCAACTAAGATAGAAATTTTGAAAGATTCCTGCGTTCTAGGTTTAGACTTGCATGTCTTTGGAAAGTTTTAGTAAATCTTCCACAAAGGCTTCAGAAAGCGTTTCTTTTCTTCTGGGAACATAGCTTCATTTTAGCTTAGGAAAGATGCCTCCCCACCCTGTCGAAAATAAAAAGATCCTATCAGGTCCTGAATATCAGCTTCCAACTCGGCCAATTTCTGACCTGAGAGCCACTTTAGAAAAGAATCCATTCAGCTCTCTTGTCAGGTTTCAGCTGAGACAAATGGTAAATATCCCTGGCACTATTGAATAATTCCTTGAATGCAAGAGACATTCCCAAGGAGGCTGCAAAGTATAGAACCCTCCCAAGATCCTGAACCACTCCCAAGGATAACCCAAGGAAAGACAGACTTATTTTCCCCTGAGAGCTGGCGACACTCCGCAGAACCCCATCTGCGAGGGGACTGCAACCCACCTTCCTGTCCAGGCCCCCAGACTGAGGGCTGCCACGCTGGGTTCTCAGGACACATAAGGAGACAAGAAAGCAGTATCTGTCCTGGGAGAGAAAGACGGAACAAACAGTGGATACACCAAAATCAAACTCACCAGAGTCTGAATTTGCAAAGGAAGGGACAATGTAAAATTTTCCATTTTTCTCCCAGCCAGGCAGCATAGGTACAGATGTGGGAAAGCGAACTTCGGTAAGAATTCTTAACCCTCTGCAGGCGTTAAAGGCAAACACACAAGGAAGCCAGACTGGGAAATTATCTGAGTGGATAAAACCAGCTTAATCATACAAGCAAAGCTTAATTTAGCAAGCGAGGGCAACTTGACCTGGGTCACTTCTTGCTTCTGCCTTTAACAGTCATAAGCAGAACTTAAATAGTTCTTCCAAAGTTATATGAGCTAACCACTTAACCAATTCCTAGTCATTTAAGAAAATTCTAGTATTTTAACTGATTGCTGTGTAGACCAGTCGCTGCCCACGCACCGTATAAGCTTCCTTATAACAGTACACCTGTGAGCCTCAGTCCCTGTTCTGAGTGTTTTCCGTTTACAAACTGCCTTTTTTGGTGGGTGCACAATACGCTTTTGCTAATTACTATTTCAGTGATTCATTGGTTTTATGTTTGGTTTTTTTTTTTAATGAATTTTGACATTGGCTTCTGCCAGTTTTCCCAGGATCCCATCTGCAGGTTCTGGAATAAGTGGGGCTGTTCCAGGGGTTTTATCCTGGTCACCAGAAATTGTAGAGGAGAAAAGATAATTTTCCCTCTTTATGGTGAATGCTTGCCTGAGACCCCTTACTCTCTAGGGCACCTTGTAAATGGATAAGCTTATTTCGGTTAAAAGTTTTCCACTGAGGCCACCGTAATTCAGGATTATCTTTGATATGGTTAACCTGCTTGTTCACCCTTAAAACAAAATTTTATTCACCTGAGGCCTCTCACGCTGGCTCCACTCCAGCTTCAATCAGACCCAGTTTGCTTTTTAAGTCAGACCCGGCGCAATCCCTATCCGGTTCCGGTCAGGAACCCTCTGGAGCAAGAAGCTCACCAAGTCTGCGGGCTCCTAACCCCACGAGGTCCCAGGGGGCAGGACCCCAGGACCTGAGAGGGTCGTGCCCATCACCTCCAGGACCCCGGAGCAGCGCGCCCCAGGGACCCAGCAGGTACCGTGCCTGGTTGCTCTTGCTCTGGGGGGATGTCAGGGGTCGCCTGTGGTTCCTTCTCAGACACCAGAACTCTTGAGAGACAAACTGAGGCACATTAAGAATTTGAGTTTATTCGTGCAAAAATCGGTTCGAGTCGGGCAGCATCCGACTCAGCAGACAGGCAGGCGCTCCCAGGAGGGGCTGTGAACTATGGCAGGTGTCGCGGGCAGACAGGAGTGGGAGCAAGGACTTTTACTAGACCAAGACGCTGGTTGGTTATCTCGGTTATTTGGGACTTTAGGGAAGAGCAGGGGCCGGTGGGGCAGAGGAGCCCCCGACCCGGTAGCAGACTCACCGGTTCCCGGTTCCATTTCTGAGAGAGCCGAAGTGTGGGCGAGTCTCAGTTGCGTGACATGGGGCTCAGCGTCACCCTCGCATTCGGGGCCGTTGTCCTGTTTCTCGCATAAGGGTCAGGGCGTTCTCCTTGCTAAAAGGAGAGGGTGCAGGGGACCTCCGGGCACTTGACGTGGCATTTTCTTTCCGTGTGGTCTGGATGCAGGTGGGTGCACGTGTTCATGCCGACCTGGGTGGGGGGGGGCATCCCGCTGGTGGCTCGTTGCTCTCCTCCTGCCCCTGCAGTGAGTTCTTGTTGACCGTCAGCGCTTAAAATACTGCTTTCATTTACAAAGCTCAAATAAAATGTTGTAGCCCGTTCCTGTTCGAAGAAGCCTCAGAGGCTGTAGTGTTCGTGGGCACATAAACACATCTCCCTGAAAGGCTTGGGTCAGCTAGAAGCAGGAATTCCTTATATTTGCCTCCTCAGTACTTGACAAAATTTAGGACTTGCTTATGAATGGATACCGTGGGAGCCAGATGCACATTGTAAAGTTGTTAAAAAGTTGCAATTATTATCTATTGGCCTCTGGCCAAAGACACCAGTGTGTAGGAACTGGCGAAAGGCTCTGCTCTCTTCCTGTTGCTGACCTCCAGATGGCTTTGTTCTTTGAAACACGTGTCAAAGTGTGTTAGTAATGGAAGAAGAAGGGAGAGCGGGAGGGTGAGGGAGAGGAAAAGAAAGTTGGTCAGGGAGGGAGATGAAAAGAGAAGAGGGAAGGAGGGGAGAATGGAAAGTCTTGCATTTGGGAAGCTAAAGGAAGGGAATCTGCTGGACACACAGTGAAGGGGTTCCTGTATGACGCTGTTCTTAGGCCCCATCCAGTGGCTGGGCTCCATCTCTTCAGGAAAAGTACAACCAATGCAGAGTCAAAGCTCTCCCTCCATGCTGAGGTCTGAGCTAGGAACTGGAAAGAAAGTCTATTACCAAGGATTGAAATGTGTGAATTGGAGAAATTGTAGCGGTCAATAACACTTTGGACTTCAGCACTTTTTAACACAATGAACTTAATATGGTTATCAGGTGCTTCTTACACGTAGGATGTCATTAAATTCTAAGTAATATAAATATGAGAGGTAGATAGGGGCAGAAATGATGAGGTTCCTCTCCTAGGAGGAAGAACTCTAGGATGACCCCCGGGATCCAAGTCCATGTGTAATTCATCCTCTTGATTGGGGGGGGGAACCTAGACGTAGGACAGGCTCTCCTTTCATGATCAGAGCGTGCCTACACAGCTGACCTCAAGAAAGGGCGTCTCCTCAGCAGGCCTGGGCCTGACCTATTGTGGGGGTCGGGGGGGCCTTAGAAGGGACTGGATGCTTCCTGGCCAAGGAGACTCAAAGCATGGGAAGGATTGGACCCACGGGATCTTCTCTCTTGCTGGCTTTGAAGCTAGCGAGGCCACATGGCAAGGAATGAGGCTGCTTCTGTGGGGCCCGGATGTCTTCCAGTTGACCCCCAGCAAGGATGCTTTTCAGGTTCCTTTGCAATGCTCACATTTTCCATCATGTCGGGAGTGCCTCTTACAAAGGGCCGGCTAGTGTATAGCTCAGGTTTTATAGCCACATACAGTCTGTCGGGGTCACATGTTCTCTTTTTATAGTTTAAAACATTAAAAAAAATGGTTGGATTAAGGACTGAACCAAAACAGGTGTGAATTAGCTGGCCAGCTGCTGGTCTGGAGAGTCAACAAAACAATCAGGGAAGGCCTGACCTGCCCTGTTGGCCAATTTCCATAGTGTAAATACCCCCGCTGTGATTGGTTTCACGCTGCCCATGTGAAGTTTCTTCACTGTCAGGAAAACCTAGGCAGTAGCGTGTCATTATATAAAACATACATGAACCATGGGAGTAAGTAACCATCGACATAGACAATAGTAAAATATAGTTACTTGGAAATGTTGAGTTTTGAGCGTCTGTTGCCCTGTTTCTCATATAAATTGTTAGGAGTTTCTGTAATTGAATTTTTAATAAAGGCTGTTTCCAACAGTCCCATGAGCACGCTGTGAAAGTTGAGAGCTGGCTCTGGGGCTAGTAGCTGCCCCCTCGAGCACAACACGTCTCATGCCCTTCAAACGGGGGGTACATGCTCAGCACCTTAGGATTCCCTTCCGTCCTCTGACTCGGGCCACCTCCACCCTGCAGACAAGGGGTCCAGGGAGAACAAGAAGAAAGTAGGGGCCCCGAGTCCCTGGCCCTTAGAGCTGCCACCCCAGGTGTCCCCTCTTAGGATCCTAGTGTGAGGCAGAGGGGAATCAGCTGCTACCTTGCTCAAGCTCCCTCTGTTGGGGGTTTTGGTACAACTCTTGGCTCAGGGTTCTGATGCAGTCGGGAATTCCCTTGATGGAGTGAG
>PISX010024844.1:0-27139 GCA_004024625.1 Mellivora capensis | reverse complement strand
AAAGGAAACAGTCAACAAAACAAAGAGGCAACCCACGGAATGGGAGAAGATATTTGCAAATGACAGTACAGACAAAAGGTTGATATCCAGGATCTATAAAGAACTTCTCAAACTCAACACACACAAAACACATAATCATATCAAAAAATGGGCAGAAGATATGAACAGACACTTCTCCAATGAAGACATACAGATGGCTCTCAGACACATGAAAAAATGTTCATCATCACTAGCCATCAGGGAGATTCAAATTAAAACCACATTGAGATACCACCTCACACCAGTTAGAATGGCCAAAATTAGCAAGCCAGGAAACAACGTGTGTTGGAGAGGATGTGGAGAAAGGGGAACCCTCTTACACTGTTGGTGGGAATGCAAGTTGGTGCAGCCACTTTGGAGAACAGTGTGGAGATTCCTTAAGAAATTATAAATAGAGCTTCCCTATGACCCTGCAATCGCAGTACTGAGTATTTACCCCAAAGATACAGATGTGGTGAAAAGAAGGGCCATCTGTACCCCAATGTTTATAGGCAAATATTCTTTAAATAGAACAAATTCATAAAAAAATATAAGTTGAAATTCATCAAAATCAAGTACTGCTTTTGAAAGGCAGTATTAAAGAGAACAAAAAGAGAAACCACAGACCAGAAGAAAACATTTGCAAGCAACATATGAGAAAGGACTTACCATCCAAAATGTATACTCTCAAAACTCAGAAAGCATACAACTTAATAAAAAATAAGCTAAAGATATAAACAGACATTTTATCAAAGATAGATGCTGAATAAGTGCATGAGAAGATGCTCAACATCATTAGTCATTCGGATTATGCAATTCAAAAGCACAATAATGTGCAGCTACACAATTACGTCCAAAATCAAAACAAGACTACTGACCATATTAAGGGTTGACAAGGATGTGGAGCAACTAAAACTCTCACACATGCCCGCTGGGAATGTAAAAATTACAATCCTATCTTAGAAAACAATTTGATATGTCTTTAAAATAAGTTAAAACATACACATACGAAATAGCCCAGTCATTATACTCCTAGGTATCTAATTACAAAAAATGAAAACATAACCATGAAAATGAAAACATATGTCCATACAATCATCTGTACATGAGTGTTTGTAGCAGCTCTATTAGTAATACCCAAAGACTGCAAACAACCCAAATACCCATCAGTAAGTTAATGCATAAACAAATGGCGCTGTATCCATACAGTGGAATACCATTCAGCAATAAAAGTGAATGAACCACTGATTCATACAACACCATGGCTAAATCTCAAAATAATTATTCTGAGTTAAATAAGCTAGACAGAAAATGAATAGACACTATATGAATCCATTTATATAAAGTCCTAGAAAATACAAACCAAACAATGACAGACAGCAGATTCAGTAGGGGCAGGGCAGAAGGGAGGCATTACAAAGGTGCACAGGAACTGGTTGGGGATGATGGATAAACTTACTATCTTGATTGTGATGACAGTTTCACAGGTATCTACAAATGTCAAATTTTATCAAAGTATGTACTCTAAAATGTGCAATTCACTGTATGTCAATTAATACCTTCATAAAGCTGTTTTAGAATACATTAAACACTGCTCCCAGAAGAATTTTGGTAGCTTGAGTAGCCAAAATCCTAGGCTTGCCCCATCTACTTGATCCAGTTATTTATGCTGATCTTGTGCCTAAAGGAATAATGAGTAGCACACTGAGATGGCCTAAATGATAGGCAGACAGAAAATGCCATTAACTGCCACATCAACTAAAGACTATGCAGTGAAACAAACAATAATTATTTAAAATTTCTATAGAAAAAATTAATTGGCAGAACACAAATGATTCTTCTTTTTTTTTCAATAAAAATATGGTAAAAATTTACAGATACCCACCTCTTTGGATAATCTTGTGAAGACATCTCCTCCCCTGAGAAAATCCAGTATTAAATACAGCTTCCCTTCAGTCTGAAAGGCTAATTACAAATTAGGATGTAGTAACAGAACATTAACAGAATCTTAAAGGCTTAACAACCTTAGTATAACTTTTAATTAATATATATGTTTAGAGTTTTATCAATAAATATTATAAAGGAATTAACCATTTATTCATATGGTCCAATGTTATTGGATAATATTATCTCAAAATTGAATTTAGTGTTGAAATAGCTGTAAATCCCTTCCTAGAATATAATCGACTTTCCATGTGGTTCCTCAGAAACTTCTACCACCACCATCGTTCTGATTTATGGAGCATCATGCTCTACTTCCAGCTGCCAGAACTCCACCTCCCTACCTACTGAAAATCTACTAATTCTTTCAAGCTCAACAAAAATGCCACCTCCTCCATCAAGCTCTCATCTATTAAAGGATTTCTCTCTTTTCACATTTCATAGCATCCTTACCCTCTTCTCCATAAGAATTAGTTGCTACTACTTTTGAGATCTCATTGTTTTTGATTTATGTCTCTCTTATGGCACTCACTCCATTTTGATTTTACAATTAATTTGTTTACATGTCTGTGTTCCAATAGATTAGAAGTTTTTTTTGAGTCAGAGACTGTTTCACTTCTAGAGCCTACTGCATCCAATGGAGTATTTTGCATACAATTGGTATTTACTGATCAATGTAATGCCATCCCGGTGATTCAAGGAAGTGGGACATTAGATACTACTACTTTTCATTTCAGGTAGCAAGGAGTGAAAGAATAATGGGTGGACATTTTTTGAACATTTTTTATACAAATAATTTAGTACATACTTTAATGCATTATTTTTCAAAAGTTCCTAAGAATAAAGTCAATATCTGCTACTTTTTTAAATCTTGAAAACTTAAAGTAACATCATAGAATAGATCAGTTATTTAATCATGTGTATGACTTTGAATTCTCCAGGAAGACCACACTTCACAATCTCATCACATGTATTAAATTATCAATGTAACCATGATTCAAAATCTGAACTGCCTGACTCCAAATGCATGCTCTTTCCATTACATTTTCTGCTTCTTATTGGTATTACTCTTCCCCCAAATATAAGAAAGAATAAATCAAATGGACTAATATAACCACATGGTCCTCTTCAACAGCTAGGAAATAAATTAATATGCTCATTATGAACATGTAAGAAGAACATATCCAAACATCAGATGCTTTGAATAAATTATCACAGTTTATAGCCTAAGATCATTAAAGGTACAGACTAGCAGAGTCAAGAAATACTACCGGACAAGTAACTAGAAGATACTATCTTAATACCTTAGACAAATTAACCAATAGATACAGAAAACACAATTCAAAATTGGATATTGATTCTTATTCTTATTTCAGATAAATATATTTTATATAATTGAGTATATTAAATCATTCTGAAGTATTTATTCTCTGTTATATTATTGTTTGAAAGGAAATCTTAATTCTCTAATTCTATAAATTTTTAAAAAATTACATACCATAGTGTAATTTGACAATAAATGGATGATTTACTTCTGCCAGTATATCCCTTTCCATCTTGGTCCGAACTCTATCTCGGACTAGAAATCATAGAAGGGTAGAATATATTACTCTTCTATATAATATTTCAGTAGAGATCCCATCAATAATTCACCCCACAAAAATGTGAAAATATAACATTGTAAGTGTTTAAATATGCAATCTATATATTCCAAGACCGCAATTACCATATTCTCAGAAAGCCAACAAATTGTTTACATCTAGATGGACTGAAGTGACATAAATAGATATTTGGCTAATATGTGTTTATTATATATTGGTCTCCAATTGTTCAAATGAGTTTACTGATTAAAACTGAGCACAGTGTTATTTCTATGACAGCCTAGAAGATGGTGTATGGAAGTGTACCCAGGTGCTCGTGCTTTTTCAATATGCAAAACCAACACAGATGGAAGAGAAAAAAATAAGAATCTTAAAATAAAAGAATATAGCTTACTAAAATAAGTTCACTTTATGTTAAATAAAATGTGTCATGTTTTATACAACTAAATTTTTGCCAGGGTACAGTCTCACTAAATTAGAGCATATGCCAATATCAAACATAGAAATATCACTTGCAGGCTAGAAAACTAACACTTACTAATGTTTAAAGGAAACTAAGTCTACTCAACTTATACAAGCATTACAAAGCACATTTCTTAAAATGAGCTTTATCAAATTCTATTTTAATAAGCTTTGTAATTTTCTACCTTTTAAAGAAGCTTTCTTTAACACCTTCATTGCATAGAGCTGCCCAGCATCAGGACCGGTCTTCTTCCGAACAAGAAAAACCTAACAGAGGATTTTTTTTTAAAGTAAAATTCATATTTGAAGACATTCTTGCCATACATATTAGCACACATATATATAAGTCCATGCATTTTCTCTAATTTTATAAATATATACCTTTCTTTTATAAATTACACTCTTGGTTAATGTTTGCTCATTTTCATTCATTTAGTAAATCACACTATCATACATACTACTGTAGGAAAGAAAATTTTTTAAATAGATGACATGGTCATGACTTTAAGAAGTTTGTGTTGTATGAGATAAGCAACATAATGGAAGGCAATTTGATCTAAGGGAACTACTTTTAAGATCCAAGCGCCTTTTTGTTACCTTTAAAGACCAAAGAAATATAATGACTGTTAATTTTATACCTTCATTTCTACTTCCTTATTGGTCCATTTTAGAAGTTACCAGGTATTTTATGCTCTAATAAGAAATCAGAGGCAATTATGTCTGTCTGCCAGGTTGAAAAATCAAGATGGCAAATAATCACAATAAACAAATTAAATTCTTTAAGATTGAGCAAACTTGAGTAATATTACCTCATATTTTCAAACTAAGATTATGACTCATTAAAAACAGTTTTTAAAAAGCCTCAGTCATGTAAATAAATATGAATGGATTAAAATTTTATAGGAGATTTTTATTAGTAAAGGGATGTTTCCTTCTTTTTTTTTTTAAGATTTTATTTATTTATTTGACAGACGGAGATCACAAGTAGGCAGAGAGACCCATAGAGAGAGAGGAAGGGAAGCAGGCTCCCCACTGAGCAGAGAGCCTGATGTGGGGCTCGATTCCAGGACCCTGAAGTCATGACTAGAGCTGAAGGCAGAGGCTTTAACCCACTGAGCCACCCAGGTGCCCCAGGATGTTTCATTCTTAAAAGTTAGTAAAAGTTGCTCACTACTTTGAAATAAAAGATATAGAAATTAAACAACAACAACAACAACAAAACAATAGAACAGATCAATGAAACCAGGAGCTGCTTACTTGAAAAAATTATTAAAATTGATAAACCTCTAGCCAGACTTATCAAAAAAAGAAGAAAAAGGACCCAAATAAAAAAATTACAAATAATAGAGGAGAAATAACAACTACTACCATAGAAATATAAAAAAATTGCAATAGATTGTTATGGTAAACTATGCAAACGAATTAGACAATCTGGAAGAAGGGGATAAATTCCTAGAACAACAACAACAACAGCAACAAAAACTGAATCAAGAAGAAATGGAAAATTTGAACAGATCAATTACCAACAATGAAATTGAATCAGTAATCAAAAAAATCCCAACAACCCGAAGTCCGGGACCAGATGGCTTCATAGGGGAATTCTAATAAATATTTAAAGACAAGTTAATACATATGCTTCTCAAACTATTCCAAAAAATAGAAAAGGAAGGAAAACTTCCAAATTCATTCTATGAGGCCCACATTACCCTGATACCAAAACCAGATAACATCACTAAAAAGCATACAGGCCAATATCGCAGATAGAGATGTAAAAATTCTCACTAAAATACTAGTAAAACGAATCCACAACAGGTTAAAAAAATCAGGGGTGCCTGTCTTGCTCAGTCGGTAGAACATGTGACTCTTGATTTTAGGGTGGTAAATTTAAGCCCCACATTGGGTGCAGAGATTACTTAACAATGTTTAATTTAAAAAAGGTTAAAAACAATATGATCATTTCAAGAGATGAGAAAAAAGCATTTGACAAAGTACAATATCCATTCATGATAAAACCCCCAACAAAGTAGGATTAGAAGGAACATACCTCAAAATCATAAAGGCCATATATGAAAAACCAACAGGTAATATTATTCTTAATGGGGAAAAATCCGAGAACTTTCCTCTACCGCCAGGAACAAGACAGGGTTGTCCACTCTCACCACTGTTATTTAATTTAGTATTGGAAGTCCTGGCCACAATAATCAGACAACACAAAGAAATAAAAAGGCATCCAAATCAGCAAAAAGATAAAACTTTCACTATATGCAGATGACTTGATACTCTATATAGAAAATCCAAAAGCGTCGTGAAAACCACCGCTCAACCTAAACCAGAATGGGGAAGGAAAAGACTCATATCAACATTGTTGTCATCGGACACGTAGATTCGGGCAAGTCTACCACTAATGGTCATCTGATCTACAAATGTGGTGGGATCGACAAAAGAACTATCGAAAAATTCGAGAAAGAGGCTGCTGAGATGGGAAAAGGCTCCTTCAAGTATGCCTGGGTCTTGGATAAACTGAAAGCTGAACGTGAACGTGGTATCACCTTTGATATCTCCCTGTGGAAATTCAAGACCAGCAAGTATTAGGTGACCATCATTGATGCTCCAGTACACAGAGACTTTATAAAAAACATGATTACAGGCACATCTCAGGCTGATTGTGCTGTCCTGATTGTTGCTGCTGGTGTTGGTGAATTTGAAGCAGGTATCTCCAAGAACGGGCAGACCCGTGAGCATGCCCTTCTGGCTTACACACTGGGTGTAAAACAACTAATTGTTGGTGTTAACAAAATGGATTCCACTGAGCCACCCTACAGCCAGAAGAGATACGAGGAAATCATTAATGAAGTCAGCACCTACATTAAGAAAATTGGCTACAACCCCGACACAGTAGCATTTGTGCCAATTTCTGGTTAGAATGGTGACAACATGCTGGAGCCAAGTGCTAACATGCCTTGGTTCAAGCGATGGAGAGTCACCCGTAAAGATGGGAATGCCAGTGGAGCCACACTGCTTGAAGCTCTGGATTGCATTCTGCCACCAATTCGTCCAACTGACAAGCCCTTGCGTCTGCCTCTCCAGGACGTCTACAAAATTGGTGGTATTGGTACCGTCCCTGTGGGCTGAGTGGAGACTGGTGTTCTTAAACCTGGCATGGTGGTCACCTTTGCTCCAGTCAATGTTACAACTGAAGTCAAGTCTGTTGAAATGCACCATGAAGCTTTGAGTGAGGCTCTTCCCGGGAACAATGTGGGCTTCAATGTCAAGAACGTATCTGTCAAAGATGTTCGTCGTGGCAATGTGGCTGGTGACAGCAAAAATGACCCACCAATGGAAGCAGCTGGCTTCACAGCTCAGGTGATTATCCTGAACCATCCAGGCCAAATTAGTGCTGGATATGCACCTGTGCTGGATTGTCACACAGCTCACATTGCTTGCAAGTTTGCTGAGCTGAAGGAGAAGATAGATCATCATTCTGGAAAAAAGCTGGAAGATGGTCCCAAGTTCTTGAAATCTGGTAATGCTGCCATTGTTGATACGGTTCCTGGCAAGCCTATGTGTGTTGAGAGCTTCTCTGACTATCCTCCTCTGGTCCATTTTGCTGTTCATGACATGAGACAGACGGTTGCTGTGGGTAACATCAAAGCATTGGACAAGAAGGCAGCTGGAGCTGGCAAGGTCACCAAGTCTGCCCAGAAAGCTGAGAAGGCTAAATGAATATTATCCCCAATACCTGCCACCCCAGTCTTAATCAGTGGTGGAAGAACGGTCTCAGAACTGTTTGTGTCAATTGGCCATTTAAGTTTAATAGTAAAAGACTGGTTAATGATAACAATGCATCATAAAACATTCAGAAGGAAAGGAGAATGTTTTGTGGACCATTTGTTTTTTTTTTTTGTGTGTGTGTGTGTGGCAGTTATAAGTTATTAGTTTTTAAAATCAGTACTTTTTAATGGAAACAACTTGACCAAAAATCTGTCACAGAATTTTGAGACCCATTAAAACAGTTTAATGAGAAAAAAAAAAGAAAATCCAAAAGCTCCACCAAAAAACTGCTAGATAAACAAGTTCAGTAGAGTCATAGGATACAAAATCAACATATGGAAAACTGTTGCATATCTATACACCAATAACAACGAAGCAGAAAGAGAAATCAAGGAACCGATCCCCTTTACAACTGCACCAAAAACCATAAGATACCTAGGAATAAACAACAAAAGAGGTAAAGGTCTCTACTCTGAAAAGTATGACACACTGATGAAAAAAATTGAAGAGGACACAATAAAAGGGAAAAGCATTTCATGCTCATGGACTGTAAGAAGAATTATTTTTAAAATGTTCTGTATTACCCAAAACAATCTACACATCTAATGTGATCTTTATCAAAATATCACCAACATTTTTCACAAAGTTAGAACAAATAGCCCTAAAATTTGTATGGAACTACAAAAGACCCTGAATAGTCAAAGCAATCTTGAAAAATGAAAGCAAAGCTGGAGGCATCACAAATCCGGTCTTTGTCAAGTTACATTACAAAGCTGTAGTGATCAAGACTGTATGGTACTGGGATAAAAACAGACACATAGATCAACAGAACAGAATAGAAAATCCAGAAATGAACCAACAACTCTATGACCAATTAATCTTCCATGAATCAGGAAGGAATATCCAATGGAAAAAAGACAGTGTCTTCAAAAAATGGTATTAGGAAAATTGGAGAGTAGCATGCAAAAGAATGAAACTGGGCCCTTATCTTACACCATACACAAAAATAAATTCAAAACGATGAGAGACCTAAATATGAACAGGAAACCATCAAAATCCTAGAGAAGGGCAGTAACTTCTGTGATAGCCATAGCAACTTCTTACTAGATATGACTCCTGAGGCAAGGGAAACAAAAGCAAAAATAAACTTTTGAGACTTCATCAAAATAAAAAGCTTCTGCGTAATGAAGGGAACAATCAACAAAACTAAAAGGTAACCTATGACATGGAGAAGACATTTGCAAGGGATTATATCCAAAGTTTATAACAAACTTATAAAAATCAACACCCAAAAAAAGAAATAATCCAGTTAAGAAATGGGCGGAAAACATGGATAAACATTTTTCCAAATAACACATCCAGATGGCCAACAGACATATGAAAAAATGCTCAACATTACTCATCATCAGGGAAATACAAATCAAAACTATGATGAGATCCCACCTCACACCAGTCAGAATGGCTCAAAGTAAGGTGTTGCTACACCAAAAGGTGTTGTCAAGGATTTGGAGAAAGGGGAACCCTCTTAAACTGTTGGTGGGAATGCAAACTAGTGCACCCACTCTGAAAAAAGAGTATGGATGTTCACCAAAAACTTGAAAATAGAACCACCAGTAAAAATTAAAAATAGAATGATCCAGAAATTGCATTAATAGGCATTTACCCAAAGGATACAAAAGTACTGATTTGAATTGATACATGCACCCCAATATTTATAGCAGCACTATCAACAACAGCCAAATTATGGAAAGAGCTCAAATGTCCATCAACTGAAGAATGGATAAAGAAGAGGTGGTATATACATACAAGGGATTATTACTCAGCCATAAAACCAAATGAAATCTGGCCATTTGGAATGACGTGGCTAGAACTATAGAGTATTATGCTAAGCAAAATAAATCAGAGAAATAAAAATACCATATGACTTCACTCATAAGTAGCATTTAAGAAACAAAACAAATAGACATATAGGGAATAAAAGAAAGAAAAACCAAGAAACAGACTCTAAAGTAACAGAGACAAAAGCTGATTATGAGAGGGGAGGTAGGCAGGGGAATGGGTTAAAAAGGTGATGGGGATTAAGAAGGGCATTTGTTGTGTGGAGCACAGGGTGTTGTATATAAGTCTAAATCAGTAAATTCTACACCTGAAACTGATATCACACTGTATGTTAACTGATAGGAATTTAAATAAAAACTTGAGGTAAAAGGACCCAAAAGCAACAAAAACAGAATGACCAATTGAATTTCCACTTAATGAGTACTTAGAACAACAAGTCCCCTCATGACCTCAGCTCTGTGGATGGTGGCCATGTTTATTCTCACCCCAAAATAAGTTCAAGGTTATTCTCTGGGGAGGTCTCTGAACTACAGGATGCTAAACACAAACCCTAACCCTCACCCTAACCTTAACCGTGTCCCTATACATAACCCAACACTTACCAATAAATACTAAACTCTACCTCTAATCTGATTCTAAACCTAAATGTAAACTCTGGAGAGTTTCCTGAACTGCAGGATAGGAGGTACGTAGCCTCATCCTAACCCTAACAGTAGCTCTAAACCTAACTCTAAGCCAAATCCTATCCCTAACTCCTAACTGGTAACCACTAACTCCCAACCCTAACTCTAATCCTAAATGGATCACTTGGAGAGGTCTCTGAACTGCAGGATGAGTGGAACATCTCCTCACCCTAGCCCTAACACTAACCGTAGCCCTTACACTAGTCCTAAACTGAACCCTAATCCTTGATCTGAGGAAATAGAAGATTTGGTACATACATACAATAGGATATTACTCAGTCATAAAAAATGAAACCTTGCCACTTGCAAAGACATGGATCAAGGCAGAGAGTGTTATTCTTTTTTTTTAAGATTTTATTTATTTGACAGAGATTACAAGTAGGCAAGAGAAGCAGGCAGGGAGAGAGAGGAGGAAGCAGGCTCTCCACAGAGCAGAGAGCCCGATGTGGGGCTTCATCCCAGGACCCTGGGATGATGACCTGAGCCGAAAGCAGAGGCTTTAACCCACTGAGCCACCTAGGCGCCCCCAGAGAGTATTATTCTAAGTGAAGACCTAATCCTAACCCAAACACTAATCCTAACCCCTAACCCTAACTGTACCCTAACATTAACCCTAAACTTACCTCTCTGGAGAGGTCTTTGAACTGCAGGATAAAAGGCACATAACTTCACCCTGGCCCTAAACCTAACCTTTACTCTGGCCCTAAAACAAACCCTAATCCTAGACGCGAAAAAAAAAATTTGGTACACACATATGTATATATGTATATATGGTGTGTGTGTGTGTACCAAATTTTTTGGTACACACATATATATACATATGTATACATATGTATATATATATATGTTGGGTGTGTGTGTGTCTGTACATATATACACACATATAAACACATATATATATACACAATGGAATATTATGTGTGTATATATATATATATACACATATATGTGTGTGTATAAGTTAGTTTCAATACAGAATTTGACACCTTATCAATTAACTGTCCATATTCTGTTACATAATAGTCTATTGGTCTACCTTACACTTTGAATGGATTTTGTACTATCTAATTTGATAATATCATGTGTTAGTCATCTCAAAAATACTGCCTCACTGAGTTATGCAAATCTTCCAAATGCTGAACAGTAGTGATCTCATCAGAAAAGATTTTTTAGTACTAAGATGTCAATTCAGTATCAAAAATTTTCCAAAGCTAATTTTTTGCTTTTCCCCTGAGGTCAGGAACACAGCAGGGCTGTATACTATCACCACTGCTATTCAACATAGTACTAGAAGTCCTAGCAACAACAATCAGACAACAAAAAGAAATAAAAGGTATTCAAATTGGCAAAGAAGAAGTCACTCTCTCTCTTCACAGATGACATGATACTTTATATGGAAAACCCAAAAGACACCTCCTCCAAATTACTAGAACTCATAGAGCAATTCAGTAACATGGCAGGATGCAAAATCAATGAACTGAAATCAATTGCTTTCTTATACACTAACAATGAAAATATAGAAAGGGAAATTAGAGAATCGATTCCATTTACTATAGCACCAAGAACCGTAAGATACCTGGGAATAAACCTAACCAAAGATCAAGGACATTTTCAAGTAAAACTTGCATTTTTTTTAAACTGCACAGTAGTGAATACAACGACTACTGACATAATTTGTAGTCACTGCTTTGGTTGTGCCAAGGCGCCAGAAGTTTTACAAATAGTATCTTAGTACTACTATAAAATAGTTTTGACCTTGATGACCCCCTGAAGTGTCTTATGGATGCTCAGGAGTAGATAGACCACGCATTGAGAACTACTGTTCTGAAACATAGCCCTTGGTAGGCTTGAATAGAATGAAATATAATGGGCAAAAAGAAGAATCAAGAAAGAAAAAAAAATGGTCCAGACGTCCTGGAAGACGCTTGCTTGCACAAAGCAGTCACTTTTCCCCTAGCTCTTCTAACACTCACTACTAGTATCCTAATATGGCATCTAATGGAAACCATTATTTATAGTCTAGAGAAAGAACTGTTTATTTGTTCATCACTTGATTTGTTCTTTTCAGATCTTAGATGGACTCAATTAGCATAAGACAATATCCTCTCACTCTGCTCTCTTCTCATGATCAACTACAGAAGAAGTTGCATGGCTTCAAAATACTGTATCAAAAAACATACCTATCCTGATCAGAGGTTTCTTTTCAGTCACATTAATCCAGTTCTTGGAAACAGTTCAGAAAATAAATGAGTGAGTGAGTTACTCCAATATACCTCTTTTGGTCATATGGAATTTTATATTTTCCACTAAGAAGTACTCAGTAATATTTGTACATGTGAACTTAAAGATCATGCAGCTTTAACATTGATTGAAGAGAAAAAAAACTGTAAGAAATTTTAAGATGTAAACATATTTTTAAAACTATCTCTTGAAAATTACTAAAGAGGGCAAGGGTTAAATATTTTCAAAAATTCATTTTTAGGGGCAGCTGGGTGGCTCAAGAAGTTGAGCATCTGACTCCTGATTTCAGCTCAGGTCATGATCTCATGGGTGGTGCACTCAGTAGAAAGTCTGAAATTCTCTCCCTCTGCCCTTCCCCCGACTTATATGCATGTGCATGCGCTCTCTGTCAAATAAATAAATATTTTAAAGAATTCATTTTTAAGTCCCATACTGTATTATCACACCAGTAAATATATATATATATATATATATATATATATATATAATCCTGAATGTTAAAAGGTATGTTTGCATAAATATTACTTGGCATGAGAAATACAAGGAAAATTAGTCTGACAATTTCAAACATGTTTTCATTTCTTTTATTTGATTGTGTTTTAAAATAATTAATGTAACCTGTTCAGGGGCACCTGGGTGGCTCAGTTGTTAAGCGTCTGCCTTTGGCTCAGGTCATGATCCCAGGATGCTGGGATTGAACCCCACATCGGGGCTCACTGCTCAGTACCAGGAAGCCTGCTTCTCCCTCTCCCACTCTCCCTGCTTGTGTTCCCTCTCTCACTGGGTCTCTCTCTGTCAAATAAATAAATAATATATTTATGGACATTGGGGAGGGGATGTGCTATAGTGAGTGCTGTGAAGTGTGTAAACCTGGTGATTCACAGACCTGTACCCCTGGGGCTAATAATACATTATATGTTTATAAAAAATAAAAATATTAATAAAAAAAGAAATAATATATTAAAAATGTAAGTTGTTTGGTATACTACATTTCAATTCATTAATGATCATTAATAGCATTATACTCAGTGTGTTCAGAATTGTACATGCTTATTTCATGATGATAATGCAAACTTCTTTAAAATACAATTTTAAAATATTTTAGTAGTGTTTTTCCATTAAATATGCTATAAAGATATGTAATTTCATTTATTGTATAGACAAAAATTCCATTTATTGTATTTTAACAATGAAACTTTTGCAGAAAACTAAATAAGGCTGCAGCCCAAACTGTCTTGGAATTTCTCCTACACTTCTCTGATTTGCAGCCTTAGCCAAATTCCTGCATAGGTTCAGCATATAACAAGTCACATCCATCCAATGCCCATGCAAATGATGTAATACTGACAAGCAGGTAGGTTCACATCCTAGGGGAAAAAAAATGAGCCACCTCCTTAATATTTCTTTGGTTGATGAACTGCATGAAGATCATCAATTTGTATTTAAGTATTACAAATTTTAAAAAGGCTTCTATGATATCCTTGTTAAACTGAAGTTCCTGCACAAAGCTGAGTATTTCCTGAATTTAAGGACTACATTGACAACTTGTTCACATGTTGCTATATTTAATGTGAAGATGTTACTGAAGATATTATGATACACTGTATTCTCTTTATGAAACCCCACGAGAAAAAAAAAATTTTGGTCTGTTAGATCTGTTTACAACTTTAAAGAGACTGTAATAATCATGCAATTTAAAGTATCAACTTTGGGGCGCCTGGGTGGCTCAGTGGGTTAAAGCCTCTGCCTTTGACTCAGATCATGATCCCAGGGTCCTGGGATCGAGCCCCGCATCGGGCTCTCTGCTCAGTGGGAAGCCTGCTTCCTCCTCTCTCTCTGCCTGCCTCTCTGCCTACTTGTGATCTCTTTCTGTCAAATAAATAAATAAAATATATAAAAAAAGAAAAGTATCAACTTCTTTATAATAGCTGCCAGAAATTTTAAGTCTTCCTTTTAGTCCCACTTCTAGAAGACTTACAGGCTTTTATGTCATGCACTTGTAAATGACAAGATTATATCACTGGCTTCATCTAATCTTTCCTGCTGAAATCATCTTCTCCACTTATTTTCAACCCTATTTTATTTGGTATTCAACTATCGAAAACTTAGACCTTTTCTGGAGAAAGCTGGATATAAATAGATATACATATGAATATACACATCAAATTAAAAAAACAATGACTTTCAATGGCTTGAAATTTTTGCCTGGTGAAATTTTAAAGTTGATATTTAAGCATTTACACATTTGGGATATAAAAGAACTTCATCTCTGCTCCTCTAAAATTAACATCATAAAAATACAATGTAAAATAATTAAGAGAATATTGTACTTTTAGAAACTAACAAAATATATAGGTATGAAGAATGTACATGTCTACTCTACAGGTCAGTTCTATAAACAGATCCCACACACACAACCTGTTAAAAGCTCCTTCTAGTTTTACTCTCCCCAGTACAAGTATTCAGGTCTTATCTCCTAGTCTTCAAATATCTTCCATATCAATTTACTATCAAACCATAATCTACCCTCATTTGTCTTTTTGTGTCCTGAAAACATTTCTATTTCATATGTTACATTCTGCACCACATAGATAGCATGTTACCTTAAGACAATTAATGTCAATTTTATATTCACTAATATTGCTTTTACAAATGCAGTGCACATACTGGGTGTTCAATAAACATCTTTCTTTTAAAATGATTCAGATCATAATAATCACTGTTCAGTTGCCCTACTTTTCCCCTTTGGAACTAAATCTCAGCCACCCTCAAATGAACAGTTTCCCCTTATCTCTCTCCCCTCAAGTTGTTGTTGTTGTTTTCTTAAGGGCTGTTCATGATTGTGTGTGTGCAGCAACTTTCGTGTCTTAGATGCTAGCTGTACAAAAGTCAAGAGCTAGACCTACACACCTCTGAGAATCATATGCCAGTAAGCACTTAATAAACAGTTTTAATAATGATTTCAGGGTTAATCTTTCTCAATTTTGCTCTCTCCCTTGAAATTTAAGCTCCTTGAAGGCAGGAGCTTCACGTCATCCATATGTCACCCAGTACCTGCCCCTGCTGTAATGTATATACACACTGCTTTAAGCGAGGATAGGTGAATGCACGCACTCATATGTGAGTCGGTACACACATTCTGACTTTTGTGATAGAGCTAAGGAATAGAGATAAAATCACTAGGAAAAAGCAAGCTGTGATCATGCCAGTGTATGAACAGAGAAACAAGGAAGCCTTTTTTTTTTAAAATCAAACTACACTGACTTAGGCAGCTAATAAATAGCATGCTGTATTTTGTCCGGAAGAAATGAGTAACCCCACAGTGCTGGCAAACGCTGGTTATTACAGACAATATAAAGACATGTGACTAAAGCACAACAGAAATAAAAGGAGTAAAGTTAGAGAGTTACCTCTGTGTGTATCCTTGACAAATTCAGAAATGGCATATTTTCCAAATTTCTGTCTATGTGTACATTTTTTGGTTAAATGTTTAGAAGAGAAAAAAAAATGTGGAATAAACCATTTATTACCTTTCCAAAGGATCCCTGGCCAAGAACCTTGAGCAACTCAAACTGTGCAGGATCTGCCTTCTCATAACCTTCCTTAACATGATGAGTGATAGGGATTTCTTTAACAACTCCTTCATCCTATAAAAAGAAATCCACACAACACTCAAATCAAGTTGCAACATCTAATGATTAGCCCTATTTAGAACCAAAATCACACCAGAAATTAACTGACCATCCAACCCTTTCACCTTAACACAGAGTTTTATGGGCTACTGGTAAATTTATTTCCCTATTTTCTAACACATAGAGATACACCATCACCCCTATTATATAAGTGCATATAAATAGAAACACATAAAATCTATGCTTCAGGTTTCCCATCCAACTAGATAGTGACAGAAGACAAACATCAACAACAGTTGTAAGACCCTCCCTGGAGGGGTGCTTGACTGGCCCAGTCACTTGGGCATGCAGTTCTTTTTTTTTTTTTTTAGATTTTTATTTGTTAATTTGACAGAGAGAGAGATCACAAGTAGGCAGAGAGGCAGACAGAGGGAGAGGGGGAAGCAGGCTCCCCGCTGAGCAGAGAGCCCAATGTGGGGCTCGATCCCAGGACCCTGAGATCATGACCTGAGCTGAAGGCAGAGGCTTTAACCCACTGAGCCACCCAGGCGTCCCAAGGGCATGCAGTTCTTAATGTTCATAGAGCATGTGATTCCGTCTTAGGGTCATGAGTTTAAGGCCCACGCTCGGTGTGGCGCCTCCTTAAAACAAAAGACCCTCCCTGGAGTATGAATTATGAGGTGGCTGCAGAGAAAGTCAAGAGACGGATAAAATCTTGTAAATTATAGGCCATGGCAAAACACACGAGCTTCAAAAGTTCTTTGAAATGGAATTTCAGTAGCCTTTTAAGTAGTTAATGATATATAAATGTTTAAATGTCTGATTACATCGTTGAAAAGAAAAACTGGGTATAGGCAAACAAAATCTGCAAAGCTCATACAAATGTTTTCAGGCTATGACCCTATGTTTATTGAAACTTTGTATATAAATTATATGCCAGATTTCCTACCACCTGGGTCAGGCAGAAAAGAAGCCATCCTGGGAGAGTTTCTGCTTTTTGATGTAGGACTCTATTCAGCTGTTAAGATTATACTCAAGTGATGTGTAATTCTAGTCCCTAGAGAAGCACAGTAGCTAGGATTTAAAAAACCTCAAATGTATTACATATCACAAAATAACAAGAGCTGGGATATAGTATCTAACATTCTTACTGCATAGAGAAAATAACTGAGGCCCACAGAGTTTAAGTTCACATGACCAGTTAATCACAATGTCTAGAAGTCCTGGTAGCTTTCCAGAACACCATATTAATTCCGTTCTGGACGGCAAGCATATTCTCAATCAATTCATATGCTAATTGACTGATTAATAAATAGTGACTATGGCCAAAGTGGGCATGAGCCCCATCCCAAGTAAACTAGACTTCATGGCAGCTAAAATAACTTCCATGTTACAGAAGTAGTCAAACATTCACTCTTTCATGAGGGTAGGCAAAGGAATTTTAGCTTCAGGTATCTATAACCACTAATCAGCCAGAAATGAAGAATCAGCTCTTAAAGCATGTCCATGGATGTTCGTTATACATTAAAATAGTATTTCAGGGGCACCTGGGTGGCTCAGTGGGTTAAGCCTCTGCTTTTGGCTCAGGTCATGATCCCAGGGTCTTGGGATTGAGCCCCGCATTGGGCTCTCTGCTCAGCAGGGAGCTTGCTTGCCACCCCCCCCCCACCGCCTGCCTCTCTGCCTACTTGTGATCTCTCTCTGTCAAATAAATAAATAAAATCTTTTAAAAAATAGTATTTCATCAGACTCCTAAGTAGCTATGAGAGTGAGTTTCCCAAAAAAAGTAAAAAACTTTTTTTTTAATGGAAATACATATGCTTTGCAGCTACCATGCTGGGATGAAAGTACAGCATATCTGTATGCACCTTTGCAATAGAGTATGTGTACCAAAAGCAACAGCAGACTGTATACTCTTAATATGATGGTTAACTGGGTTTTCACCACATGCTGTGAATGTACCACTGGTCTTCAGAGCATATAATAAAAACACAGCTTGGAATTTTTCTCCACCCGAAAGAACACTGGTAGAAGGGTCGGTAGACTAAATGTTGTTCCTGGTTCTGCCATGCGCGAAGATAAGCAGCCTTAGCCCAAATAACAAACTATTCTCCTTCATTGTTCTCACATTACAAGCAGGTTATATTAGATGGATTTTTTTAAGATTTTATTTATTTGACAGACAGAGATCACAAGTAGGCAGAGAAGCAGGCAGAGAGAGAGGAGGAAGCAGGCTCCCTGCTGAGCAGAGAGCCTGATGCCAGGCTCGATCCCAGGACCCTGGGATCATGAGCTGAGCTGAAGGCAGAGGCTTTAACCCACTGAGCCACCCAGGTGCCCCTAGATGGATCTTTCAGGTTCCCACTAGTCTGTGATTCTATGCTGAACACAGCACAGCACTTTTATTTTAAGTACCTTAGTTTCTGCCATTTAAGATCATCATTATAAACATGGGTCATGATGACATTAGGTTTTTAGAAATGTTCAGAGCTAGGAAACAACCATCCTCTATTCTAGTTACTGTCACCAAGGAAACAACTATTCTCTAGCTAGTTGCACCAAACCTAAGAATGTCTTCCAAATGAAGTGTCTCCCCAATGCCTCTTCTTCTCTTAATTAAAATCCACAGATGCCCATCCTTTAAAAATATAATATGTCTTTCAATTTTTGGCAGCATTACCATAAAAAGTTTCCAACACAAAAATGCTTCTAGATTAGAAACGACTACTTTCCCCAGTGAATAGCCACCATAAAATACTGTTACACTGTGTCCTAATACCCATTACCTTGTCTTTCTCCCCCACTAGATTGTGAACTTCCTGAATTCAGGTATCATCACATTCAACTTTGCATTCCTAAGGCTTACCATAATAGTGTTTGATTTTATGGGTGTTTATTATTAAACATTATTTTTGTGTCATCTGCAGCCCTCCCCTCTTCCTCTACTTCACTTTCTTTTGATTCTGCACCATTCCAAAAGCTTTAGACTGGCAGCATTTTAGCCTGAAATAAGACAGTAATCCATTTGTTTTTTCCTAAGGTGAATCATCTTCAAAAAAATTTTCTCTATCCTGGTATAATAAAGTTGTGATATATTACATAATCTTCCCATATATACTGTCTTTTCTCTTTATTCATTCATTCAGAAAAAACAACAATATTCATGGAACACATACTATGTATTAGGCACTGCACTACCCACTGGGGACACAAAGATAAAATGTGGACTTGATAACAAATTTTGTCAGATATATCATATCCCTTAATGAAACAAAAAGGTACATAATATGTTATAGGCTGAATTGTTTCCCCTCAAAATTTATGTGCTGAAGTCTCAACCCCAGTACCTCAGAATGTAGCTATTCAGGGACAGGGCCTTAAGAAAGGTAATTAAGGTAAAATAAGGTTATTAGGATAGACCCTTAATAAATATGACTGCTGTTCTCATAAGAAGGGGAGATTAAGAGATAGACACACACAAAAGAAAAAGCATGTGAAAGCACAGGGAGAAGAGAGCCATCTACAAAGAAAGAGGCCTCAGGGGTGCCTGGGTGGCTCAGTGGGTTAAGCCTCTGCCTTTAGCTCAGGTCATGATCCCAGGGTCCTGGGATCGAGCCCCGCATTGGGCTCTCTGTTCAGCAGGGAGCCTGCTTCCCCCCCCCTCTCTGCCTGCCTCTCTGCCTACTTGTGATCTCTCTGTCAAATAAGTAAATAAAATCTTTTTTAAAAAAAGGAAAAAAAAAACAAAAAAAGAGAAAGAGGCCTCAGAAGAAACCAACTTTACCAACATGTTGATCTTGAACCTCTAGCCTCCAGAATTGTGAGAAAATAAATTTTTTGTTTAAGTTACTTAGTCTGTGGTACCTAGTTATGGCAGCCCTAGCAAACTTATACATAGTACCTGAATATAGTTGATCTCTGTAAAGAAAGTTGCTACTGTGAAATCAAGATCTAATAACTTTGAAATAGGAGCTACTGTTCTTTCCAATGCCATATGACAAATCTATGGCAAGGATAATTGTTAGTGTGTGTATTTTTTTTGGAATATCATAGTAACTGTTGATAAATATAAAAATTATGACGGTTCAATCACAACCAAAATAGTATGCTCTGACCTCTGCAGTCTGCTACCATCTTTTTAATTCAGTGGCCCAACAATGCTGTAACACTAGAAAAATACAGTGATAGAGTACAAAACAAACTGCCAAATACACTACTGTTCCAATCTTTCAACAACTTATTTGAAATCACCTGTTAATGCAAAAGAGAAGCTGAAGACAATCTATTAGGAAATCATACTATATAATGCTATTATGACTACTTCCTGACTATGGAACTAAGCATAGAGGAAATAACTGAGGCCCGCAGAGTTTACACTCACAAAATAAGGTCAAAACAAAATTAAGAGGGATTGACCTAGACAGTATAATGTTAAGTGAGATGTCAGTCATAAAAAGACAAATACCATATGATTTCACTGATATGTGAAATTTAAGAAACAGAATAAATGAGCAAAGGGGACGAGAGAGAGAGAGAGAGAGAAAATCCAAGAAACAGACTCCTAATTATTGAGAATAAACCGATGGTTATCAGAGGGAAGGTGGTGGGGGACAGGTGAAATAGATGATGGGGAAAAAAGAGGGCACTTGTCACGATGAGCACTGGGTGATGCATGGAATTGTTGAATCACTATATTGTACACCTGAAACTAATATAACGCTGTATGTTAACTATACTGGAATTAAAATTAAAAAATGAAAATAAAGAAGATAAATTTTTAAAGCATAATTGTTTGGGTTTTATGTAACAATCCATCTGTTCAAATACTTGCTACATTTCCAGGTAGACAGGCCAGTTTGATTACCCAAAAATTCCAAGAGCACTTAGTTGTGAATTTGGTAAAATGTACATGCAAAGATCTGGGAAAGCAGCTTGATGTACTCTTCTCATGCAGTGAATAATCCAGGGTCATTGAAAACCAAGCTAAGTATCAGCATACTTTGAAAGAGAGCTAACAGTAATAATGATGTAAATGTCAAAACACAACTAGGGTGAACAAAACACCTCAAATAATGTACACATTGGAAAGTAATTACAGAATATTTAGGTTAGGAAAATAGTATCAATTTGTACCGACTGAGAACCAAACAAGGGTGGCAAGCTAGTTCCCACTTGGCTTGGATTATTCTATTTACTAGGATCAACACTTTGGTTCCCTCACCTATAAAATGGCAATAAAACTTACCCTATCTATTTCAGATCAGGGTGACAGAGTCAACTGAGAATTTTGAAAACCACAAAATGTCTATAAAAATGGAGATTATTAAATTATTTATACTATTTATCTTTGCATCCCTTGTGGTATAGCATAACTACACCTTCTATTGGCTAAGCATCAATATTTAGATGAACAATAATTGTTTATCAGAGAGTTTTGCATATCTATAGTACAAGGGTTTGGATGTTTTTTTCTTTTGCAGAAATCTTCCCTTTATCACATTATCAGTATTTTTATACTGCATTATGTTTTTCTCAAGTTTTTCTTTGAATTCTAGTTATATCACATATATTGTAATATAGGTTTCAGGAGTAGAATTTAGTGATTCTTCACTAACATATAACACCCAGTGCTCATCACAAGTGGCCTCCTAAATACCCATCACCCATATAGCCCTTCCCATGCTCACCTGCCTCCATCAACCCTCAGTTTGTTCTCTATAGTTAAGAGTCTCTTATGGTTTGCCACCCTCTATTTTTTTTCTTCCACTTCTATATTCACCTGTTTTGTTTCTTAAATTCCACATGAGTGAAATCATATGGTATTTATCTTTCTCTGTTTTTGCTTAGCATAATACACACTACTACCATCCACATCATTGCAAATGGCAAGCTTCATTTTATAGTTGAGTAATCTTCTCTTGTATACATGTCCAACATCTTCTTTATTCATTAGTCAGTTGAAGGAAACAGGCTCTTTTCACAATTCACTTATTATTGATAATGCTGCTATAAACATCTGGGTACACGTGCCCCATCAAATCAGCATTTTTGTCTCTTTTGCATAAATACCTAATGGTGTAATTGCTGGGTCATATGGCAGTCATATATATATATATATATATATATATATATATATATATATATATATATATATCCCAGAGTGGCTGCAGCAGTTTGCATTCCCACTAACAGTATAAGAAGGTTTCGATTTCTCTGCATTCTCACCAACACTTGTTTCCTGTGTTAATTTTAGCCATTCTGACAGGTGTGAGGTGGTATCTCACCGTAGTTTTGATTTGTCTTTCCCTGATGAGCAACTTTCCCTGCATCTATTAGACATCTGATATCTTCTTTGGAATACAGTCTATTCATGTCTTCTGCCCACTTCTTAACCAGATTATTTGCTTTTTGGGTGTTGAGTTTGATAATTTCTTTATAGATTTTGGATAATAACCCTTTAAGATATGTCATTTGTGAATATCTTCTCCCATTCTGTAGGATGCCTTTTAGTTTCCTTCACTGTGCAGATGTTTTATCCGGATGATGTCCCAATAGTTCATTTTTACTTTTGTTTTCCTTGACTCAAGAAATATCCAGTATGAAGTTGATATAGCCAATGTCAAAGAGGTTACTGTCTGTCTTCTTCTTCAGTATTTTTAAGGTATCTTGTCTCACATTTAGGTCTTTCATCTTTCATAAATTTTGAATTTGTTTTTGTGTATGGTGTAAAAAAAGTGGCATACTTTCATTCTTCTGAATGTGGCTGTCCAGTTTTCCCAACACAATTTGTTGAAGAGACTCATTTTTCCATTGGATAGTCTTTCCTGCTTTATTGAAGATTAATTGACCATGTAGTTGTGGGTCTACTTCTGGGTTTTCTGTTCTGTTCCATTGATCTATTTGTTTTTCTCCCAGTACCATATAGTCTTGATGACTATAGCTTTGTAATATAGCTTGAAGTCAGGCATTGTGATGCCCCCAGCTTTGGTTTTCTTTTTCAACATTCAATGCTCTGGCTATTTGGGGTCTTTTCTTGTTCCATACAAATTTCAGGATTCTTTGTCCTAGCTCTGTGAAAAATACTGGTGGGATTTAATAGGGACTGCATTAAATGTGTAGATTGCATTGGCTAGTATAGACATTTTTACAATGTTTGTTCTTCCAATGAATGAGCATGAAATGTCTTTCCATTTCTTTGCGTCATCTTCAATTTTCTTTCAGAGTTTCATGGTTTTCAAAGTAACTTTCTTTTACCTCTTTGGTTAGGCTTATTCTGTGGTATCTTATGGTTTTTGGTGCAATTGTAAATTGGATCAATTCCTTTATTTCTCTTTCTGCTTCTTTATTTTTGGTGTATAGAAATGCAAATGTACTTGATTTTGTATCCTGTGCCTTTGATGAATTCATATATCAGTTCTAACAACATTTGATGGAATCTTGCAGGTTTTCTACATAATGTATCATGTTGTCTGCAAAGAATGGAAGTTTTACTTCTTCCTTGCTGACTTGGATGCCCTTTATTTCTTTTTGTTGTCTGATTGCTGAGGCTAGGACATTCAGTAGTATGTTAAATAACAATGGTGAGAGTGGACATCCCAGTGTTTTTCCTGACCATAGTGGAAATGCTGTTTTTTTCCCACTGAAAATGATATAACTTGTGTGTCTTTAATATATGGCCTTTAGGACATTGAAGTATATTACCTATTCCCCTATTTTGTTGAAGTTTTTTTTATAAACAATGGATGCTGCATTTTATCAAATGCTTTTTCTTTATCTATTGAGAGGATCACAAGTTTCTTTTATTAATGTGGTGTATCACACTGATTGATTGGTGAATACTGAACCACCTTGCAGCCATAAATAGATACCACTTGATATCACTGAATAATTCTTTTAATGTATTGTTGGATTCAATTTGTGAGTATCTTGTTCAGAATTTTTGCATTCATGTACATCAGGGATATTGGCCTATAACTGTTTTTAGTGGGACCTTTGCCTAGTTTTGGAATCAAGGTAATGCTGGACTCATAAAAAGAGTTTGGAAGTTACCCTTCCATTTCTATTTTTTTGAATAGCTGGAGAAGAATAGGTATTAATTCTTCAAATGTTTGGTAGAATATCCCTGGGAAGCCAACTGGCCCTGGACTTTTTTTGTTGTGAGATTTTTGGTTAATGATTCAATTTCTTTGCTGGGTATAGGTCTGTTCAAATTTTCTATTTCTTCTGTTTCAGTGTTTTTCAGCATGGGTAGCTTATTTGTTTCTGGGAATTTATCCATTTGTTCCAGGTATATGCCAATATTTGGCATATACTTGTTAATAATATTTGCTTATAATTGTTTATATTTTGGTGGTGTTGGTTGTGATCTTTCCTATCTCATTCATGATTTATTTATTTTGGTATGTTCTCTTTCTTTTTGATAAGTTTTTTCTAGGGGTTTATCAATTTTATTAACTCTTTCAAAGAATCAGCTCCGAGTTAGATTGATCTGTGCCGTTTTGTTGTTGTTGTTGTTCCTATATCATTTAATTTTGCTCTAATCTTTATTATTTCTCTTGTTTTGCTGGATTTAGGGTTATCTTTGCTATTCCTTTTCTAGCTCCTTTAGGTGTAAGGTTAGATTGTGTACTTGAGACTTTTCTTGCTCCTTGAGGTATACCTGCATTCCTATATACTACCTTCTTATGACTGCTATTGCTACATCCCAAAAGTTTTGGATCACTGTGTTTTCATTTTCATTTGCTTCCACGTACTTCTTTATATCTTCTTTAATGTTCTGGCTAACCCATTCATCTTTTTCCCAACCCATTCCTTTTTTAGTAGGATGTTTTTCAATCTCCATGTATTTGTGGTCTATCCAAATTTTTCCAATTTGACTAGAAAAGTTCTAGTTGACTTCTAGTTTCATAGCACTGTGGTCAGAAAATATACATGGTATGATCTCAATCTTTTTCTACTTGTTCAGGCTTGATTTGTGACACAGTATGTGATCTTTTCTGGAGTATGTTTCCTGTGCACATGAAAAGAATGTGCATTCTGCTGTTTTAGGATGAAATGTCTTGTATATATCAGTTATGTCCCTGTGGTCCAGCATGTCATTCAAAACCACTGTTTCCTGTTGATTTTCTGCTTAGATGATCTGTCCATTGAAGTATGTGGGGTGTTGAAGTTCCCACTATTTTTGTGTTATTGTCAATGAGTTTCCTTATGTTTGTTATTATTTGATTTATATATTTCAGTGCTCTGAATTTGGGGGCATAAATATTTACAACTATTAGTTCTTCTTGTTGGATAGACCACTTTATTATGATACAGTGCCCTTCTTCATTTCTTGTTTCAGTCTTTGGTTTAAAATCTAGTTTGTCTGAAAGATGTATGGTCATTTTTGTTTTCTTTTGATATTCTTTACCATGATAAATGGTTCGCCATCACCTCACTTTCAATCTGCAGGTGTCCTTCGGTCTAAAATGAGTCTCTTTGAGGAAGCTTATAGATGGGTCTTGTTTTTTTTGTTTGTTTCTTTGTTTTGTTGTTATTTTTTTAACCCAATCTGACCCCCTATAGCTTTTGACTGGAGAATTTAGTTCATTTTACATTGAGAGTGAATATTAATAGGAATTTAGTGCCATTGTATTACCTGTAAAGTTGGTGTTCCTGGAAATTTTCTCTGTTTCTTTCTATTCTTGGTTGCTTTTGGTCTTACTTTCCCACTCAAAGAGTACCCTTTAATATTTGTTGCAGGGCTTGTTTAGTGGTCATGGACTCCTTTGGTTTTTCTCTGGGAAGCTGTATCTCCTTCCATTGAATGACAGCGGTGCTGGATAAAGTATTCTTGGCTACATTTTTCCCCCCATTCAACATGTTGAAAATATCATGCCACTCTCTTCTGGCCTGCCATGTTTCTGTGGAGAGACCTGCTGCAAGCCTTATTTGGCTTTCCTTATAAGTTAGGGACTTCTTTTTGTCTTGTTCCTTTCAGGATTTTACCTTTATCGCTATATGTTGCAAATTTAACTATGATATATCTTGGTGTTAGCTTGCTTTGTTGATTTTGATGGGAGCTCTCTGTGCCACCTGGATTTGGATATCTCTTTCCTTCCCAAGATTAAGGAAGTTTTCAACTATAATTTCCTGAAATAAACCTTCTGCCCATTTTTTACTCTCTTCTTCTTCTGGAACTCCTATGATATGGATGTTATTATGCTTTATATAGTTGCTGAATTCCCTAAGTGTACACTAGTGAGCCAATATTTTTCTTTCCCTCTTCTCACCTTTATTATTTCACATCTTGGCTATAGCATTTTTTATTTTGGCTGGACTAGATTATAGTCTTTTGTCCCGGTGGTGAGGGACTCCTGGCCCTGTCTATGTTTTTCTCTAGCCCAGCTAGTATCCTTAGGACCATTGTTTTAAATTCTGATTCAGGCATATTACATATAACTGTTTTTTTTTATTTCTTTTCAGCATAACAGAATTCATAGTTTTACACCACACCCAGTGCTCCATGCAATGCGTGCCCTCCATAATACCCACCACCAGGCTCCCACAACCTCCCACCCCCCGCCCCTTCAAAACCCTCAGGTTATTTTTCAGAGTCCATAGTCTCTCATGGTTCATCTCCCCCCCAATTTCCCTCAACTCCCTTCTCCTCTCCATCTCCCCATGTCCTCCGTGTTATTTGTTATGCTCCGGAAATAAGTGAAACTATACGATAATTGACTCTCTCTGCTTGACTTATTTCACTCAGCATAATCTCTTCCAGTCCCGTCGATGTTGCTACAAAAGTCGGGTATTCATCCTTTCTGATGGAGGCATAATACTCCATAGTGTATATGGACCACATCTTCTTTATCCATTCGTCTGTTGAAGGGCATCTTGGTTCTTTCCACAGTTTGGCGACCGTGGCCATTGCTGCTATAAACATTGGGGTACAGATGGCCCTTCTTTTCAC
>PISX010024843.1:0-27151 GCA_004024625.1 Mellivora capensis | reverse complement strand
AGGAAGCAGCTCCGTGCAAAGCTCCAGTGTAAGGACTTCAGGTGGTTCTTGGAGAACGTGTACCCAGAACTGCATGTGCCTGAGGACCGGCCCGGCTGCTTCGGGATGGTGAGCGAGGCGGGCATGTGGCGGGCTGGGGGTTTCCTGATCAACAAATCCTGGCCGAGAAAGGCCCCTTTACGGGGACTGCTGGCCTTCCTCTCCCTCCCTCCCCTCCTGCATTCAGGCACTGTCTTTCCTTCTCCCCATGTCTGGGCCTCCAGTCCAGAATGTCAGGACTAGAAGCCACCTCCAAACTGGTGAGTATAAGCCTCCCATTTTATAGATGAGGAGACTGAGTGCTTCCATGTCTAGTGTCAGTCACCTCGCTTCAATCTTCAATGGCTGGACCAGTTAATAATTTCCTACTCAGGGATTCATAAAGGCAGTAATGGAGGGAGATGAGTCACTTCTGTTATTTTAAAGAACCTGAAAGAAATGTTTCTGGGATGAAGTCAACTAAAATGTCCAGTGCCTTTGGCTTTTGGGAGGAAATACACCAACTCAGGGAGGTCTCCTGTGTCATGTTGATCAGAAGTGCCCGTGTTCTATTCTGGAAGTCTTGCTAAATGCAGAGTAGGACACCCTATGGCCAACTAATCTTCGACAAAACAGGAAAGAATATCCAGTGGGAAAAAAGCTATTCTCTTCAACAAATGGTGGTGGGAAAATTGGACAGCCACATGAAGAAGAATGAAACTGGACCATTTTCCGATACCATACATAAAGATAAACTCAAAATGGATGAAAGACCTAAATGTGAGATAGGAATCCATCAAAATCCTAGGAAACAACAGGTGTTGGCGAGGGTGTGGAGAAAGGGGAACCCTCCTACACTGTTGGTGGGAATGCAAGCTGGTGCAGCCACTCTGGAAAACAGTATGGAGGTTCCTCAAAAAGTTAAAAACAGGGCGCCTGGGTGGCTCAGTGGGTTAAAGCCTCTGCTTTCGGCTCAGGTCATGATCTCAGGGTCCTGGGATCAAGCCCTGCATTGGGCTCTCTGCTCAGCGGGGAACCTGCTTCCTCCTCTCTCTCTGCCTACTTGATCTCTGTCTGTTAAATAAATAAAATATATATTTTTAAAAAGTTAAAAACAGAGCTACCCTATGACCCAGCAGTTGCACTACTGTTTATCCGAAAGATACAAACATAGTGATTTGAAGCGGCACATGTCCACAGTAGAGCAGCAATGTCCACAACAGCCAAACTATGGAAAGAGCCCAGATGTCCACTGACAGCTGAATGGATAAAGCAGATGTGGTGTGTACATATATGTATTGATTGGAATATTACTTGGCCATCAAAAATAATGAAATCTTGACTTCTGCAATGAACTAGAAGTTATTAAGCTAAGTGAAATAAGTTAATCAGAGAAAGACAATTATATCATTTCACTCATATGTGTAATTTAAGAAACAAGGTGAACATGGGGAAGAACAGGAAAAATAAAGTAAGATGAAAACAGAAAGGGAGGCAAACTGTAAGAGACTCTTAACTCTAGGAAACAAACTGCGGGTTGCTGGAGGGGAGGAGGGTTGGGGGATGGGGCTGCTAGGTGATGGACATAAAGGAGGGCACATGATATAATGAGCACTGGGTCTTATATGAGACTGATGAATCACTAAATTCTACCTCTGAAACTAAAGAGAGAGAGAGATAGAATTGCAAGCACACTGCATGGAACGTGAGTTCTCCGTGACTGTGAACTAAATCAGAACGAATTACATCTTCAGTCACCTAAAAAAAGCAAATACTGTGAACAACTATCTTCCTAATAGGTGGGATCTCTTGACTGTGTCTAAATCTCTGGCTCTTTTGATGAAATCTTCATTCACCCAACATATTGTGTTTCTCAAGAGTGTCTGTAACTTTCAGAATACCCCAACTTTAATATTTACATGGAGTTTACCCTGTGCTAGGCACTGCTCTGGGCATTGGGGTTTGATGGTGGAAGGAAAACCACTATCCCACCTTCAAGAAGTGTATTGTCTATGAGGGAGGTGGACATTAAATAAATAATCACACACACAAAATAAATACAGAGCAGGCCATTAATGCATTAAATTTACTTTTCATTGTGAAAATGTCCAAGCAGAGAGCGTGGTGTAAGGAACCCTGTCCTGAAGAACCTAGAATCATCATGATTTTGCCTCTCCTGCTTTCTGGCTCCTCTGCTCCCCCCTCTCACAATTTTTCTTTGCTCAGGCACACCCTGGGCATCATGTCATCTCAGTTCTGGTCACTGTCACATGCACGTCTGTGTGGATATGATCTCACACAACCACAGACCATTATCACACCCAATCTGAGGAGCAATCATTTCTTCATTTCCTTTCCTATCAAGCCCTTATCAGATTCTCCCAATTTTTCACATCTTTCTCGGGGTAGTTGACTTGTTCTGACGGGGATCCAAACTCGGTCTACCCATTGTGTTTGGCTGCCATGTCTTTCCTCCCAGGACTCTTTGAGCTAGGCAGACCTCTTCCCTTTCTTCTCCTCCTTTAGCTGATAACTCTTAAAAAACAACAACAACAACAACAACAACAACAACAAAAACCCAGCATCTGTTGTCCTGTAGAATGTCTCACCCTTGGGGTTAACTCATTATCTCCCTGTGGGGGTCTTTTAAATGGTGCCTCTCTCACCCACCGTTCTTAAACTACAAATGAGGTCTAAAGGCTTGACTGGAGTGGGAATCGACCTTTCATGGCAAGGACACTTCCCGGGTGCGCTCTGGGTTCCAACTGCGTCAACAGCGGGAGCACCTCACCTCTGGTCTCCTGCCTCTAGTGACAAGGGAGCCTCTCCCGGACCAGCTGTTCTCAGGGGCCATTCAGCCTTCTCTCTCCTGTTTCTGGTGGCTGTTGACCATCATGGCCTAGGCTCATATTTCTTCTTAAATATGGAAGACTTCACAAATTTGTTTGTCATCCTTAAGCAGGGCCCACCCTGATCTTCTCCACACCATTCTAATTTTAGCATATGTGCTGCGCAAGCGAGCCCTAGACCCATATTTCAAATGGCATTGCCAATCGGGGCTTTTTCTAGTGCTTTAATTCCTTCTGCACCATTAGCTGAGATTCTTCTGTAAAGAAGAATGTTCCCTCATTAACCAGGAAAGTTTGGTATCTACGAAATTTACAGTTCATTCAGAAAAGGCGCAACCCATTTTTCAGTCTTTCTCTTTATTTGCCTGTTTTCAGGTTAAGAGTTGGCACTCCAGTTTGCTCCAATGGGTGGAATGGGTTGTTTTTGTTTGTTTGTGGGCTCATTTGCATTTTGGCTTTTTCTTTTCTTGAGCAACATTGTAAACCAATGGGCTTTTATATGGCCAATGTGCTTCAGTCAATTAGTCTGGGGTGTGTGTGTGTGTGTGTGTGTGTGTGTGTGTGTGTTTTCTTTTAACTGCTCAGGTTGCCTGTCTTTGGCTAGTGAGAATCTCTTTATTTTGGCTTCTAGGATCTTGACCCCTTCTGTTGGTTTGATCGCCTCCTTGATTCTGGCCATGCTTGTCTTTTCCATCTGCTGCCATCCTTCCTGGAAGCCCCAATGCTTTCTGTGGGGGGGCAATGGTCAGAGCCCACAGTCTGGATGCCAGTGATGGTCTTTAGAGCACACACCACAACTGAAACCCAATGCTAGCCACATAAGTAATGGGACATTTTTTAGTAGCCATGTTTTAAAAAAGGGAGCAAGTAAAGCTTATAATATATTTTAATTCAGTATACCCCCAATATTATTAGCTTTAACACTTGTTTTCACACTGAGTCTTGAAATCTGATGTGTATTTTATCTTTACAGTGTGTCTCAGTGTGGACTTAGCCCCTGTCAGGTGCTCTGTGGCCGCATGCCACCAGTGGGTACCATGTGGGATAGCCCAGCACTATAGCTTTTCAGTAGGCAGAGAAAGGAAATGCGTATTTTTGAGAAACAAATTGTGAGTTCATACTGATATCTCATATTCAAATGTAATCTTACAGGATTTTTTTTCTTCTTTGATATTACACTTGTATTTCTTCTTCTTTTTTAAGATTTTATTTATTTGACAGAGAGAGACAGAGAGCGTGAGCACAAGCAGGGAGAGGGGCAGAGGGAGAGGGGCAGAGATAGAGGGAGAAGTAGGCTCCCCACTGAGCAGGGAGCCTGATGCGGGGCTCGATCCCAGGACTCTGGGATCATGATCTGATTCGAAGGCAGATGCTTAACCAACTGAACCACCGAGGCACTCTAATACTTGTATTTCTTTTTTCTTACACTGAAAATCTTAGTTTTAAGAAATATCCACATATTACTTATTTGCTTTATTTTAAACTTTTGTTTTTTGTATTTTTTATTTTTAAAGATTTTATTTATTTATTTGACAGATCACAAGTGGGCAGAGAGGCAGGCAGAGAGAGAGAGAGAGAGGAGGAAGCAGGCTCCCCGCTGAGCAGAGAGCCTTATGCGGGGCTCGATCCCAGGACCCTGAGATTATGACCTGAGGCTTAACCCTCTGAGCCACCCAGGCACCCCTATCTTAAACTTTTATTTAAAGTAGTTTCAAAATAATAACACACTGACAGTGTGATACTGAATGAGGTTTAAGATTTCTTTGCAGATCTATTTGTTTGTAGAATATAGTTCACTAAGGAAATGTAATCAAATATGAGATAGTCTAAAAAAATGGTATGTTCTAAAGTCATTTAATATCATTTTTTCTGTGTCTCACCAACATGATACAGCTAGCTTAGTTAATCTCAGTTTTAATCATTAGAGGTTCCCCCCCCCTTTAGTGTTTTTGTAGTTTTTTCCAAATCTTTCCTTTTTTTTTTTTTTTTTAAGATTATTTATTTATTTATTTGACAGACGGAGATCACAGAGAAGCAGGCAGAGAGAGAGGAGGAAGCAGGATCCCCGCTGAGCAGAGAGCCAATGTGGGGCTTGATCCCAGAACCCTGGGATCATGACCTAAGCCGAAGGCAGAGGCTTTAACCCACTGAGCCACCCAAGCGCCCCTCCAAATCTTTCTTAACATAGGGAGTTCATTTGAGGTCAAGGTCCTTTGGTGGTCAAGACATGGCTAGATGATATTTGAACCCTTCCAAGCCCAAGATGCTCTGATTATTCTAAACATCTCCTATTCCCAGATTCCTTCACAAAGCAAAGAGACTCCACGAACTGTGCCTTATGAGCTGGTGGGTTGTGGAAACTTCTTTCTATATGGCTGAGTCTTGTCTTCAGAAACAGCCTAGTCAAGGGTGGACAAGGGCCAGGGCAGGGGTGGGGTTCACAAGGAGTTCATTGAGGGGGTCTTTGAACTATCCAGAACGGGATTTAGAAAGGTGTGTGTCTTTTCCTAGAGGCTCCTGAAAGGGAAGAGGGAGCATGTTTTTTTTCTCTTAGAATGTTTGAAGGGTTTTAGATCTAAGAGGTACCTTAGAGATGACATTAGATAGACAGCATCGAGTGATGGAGAGAGCACTGGACTTGGGAGCTGAGGTCCCGGATTCAGACTCAAGTGTCTATACTTGCGTGACCTTGGGCAAGTCATCGGCTCTGTATTATGCTGTGTCTTGTAGCCTAGAATCGTGCGCTTCTAATCTGGGGGCTGGTGAGTCTCTCAATCAGGGTAGCTTTTTGCAGATGCATTCTTGCAGGAGTCCTTGGTACATGTGTGAGGCAACAACCCAGCTATGCTTGGACTAGTGCAGCAATAAGGCTGCACTAATGAGAACTGGAGAGATAGGAGCTTTCAGGCCATAAAGAGTTAAACTGTCTGCAACTCAGATCTAGCATCTTAAAACGGGGGTTATGCTTCTTGCCTATGGCATAGAATGGGAAGGCACTTTCAGACCTCAAAATGTCAGGGGCTCTTCCCATTGAGTCCCGTTGGAGGCAGACACTGCTTTCTAATGGAGTCATTACCCTCAGAGCCTTGGGTGGGATCTGTTGTTGCATATAAATCTGGACCAAAATGCCACCTTTGTGTTTTGTTTAGCTGCAGAACAAAGGACTGAAAGACTACTGCTTTGATTATAACCCTCCCAACGAAAACCAACTCATGGGACACCAGGTCCTTCTATATCTCTGTCACGGAATGGGTCAGAACCAGGTAGGTGGTGCTTCCGTCTAGCTGGACATCCCAGGGCCAGGGGGCAGCAGACAGCAGGAGGCGCTGTGCTCAAGGGACTGTTGGTATGAATCTCTCCGTTTAAAAAAAATTAAATGTTTGATAACAAAGATCAGAGTAAAAAAAATTAAATTAAGTTAAAAATTAAACATTTGATTTTTTTTGCATGATCCAGGTAATATATGCTTATTGCAGAACATTTGAAAAATACAAAAAAACCCAAAAAACAAAAAAAACCAACACAGAAGCAGTAAGTGAATGACAGGCCCCAGCAACCACCATTAGAATGAAGACACATTTACTTCCTATCTTTTTGGATTCGAGGCCTTTGGATTATTGTTTGAAATAGTTATTATCATCATGTCTATGTGTTTTCTATCCCATTATTTCCACTTACTTCATCATACTTTTCTTGTGTTACTAGACATCCTTTGAGAATATCATTCCCAAGGGCCTCTTGATAACCCTTCATGCGGGTGGATTACTATTTAGTTATAACTGAGTCCCTGCCTGCCTGTCTTTGTAATTGTAAGTGCTCCTGCCACTAACTTCTTGTCAGGAAAAAAAAGAAAAAAAAATCCAAACCAACAGATCTGCATTTTGGATGAGTTCCTTAGAATTAATGCTTAAATGGAATTACACGTTTTGATGCATGGTGCCTGCCACACAAAGGAGTGTTTAGAGCAACTACCGGGGGTCTGGGCTGGGCTGTCTGGGTGACGTCTGAGTTTGAGGATGGGCAGGTGGAGACCGGGAAGGTGTGTGGCCTGGACCAGGATCCCAGCCCAAGCAGGCGGATACACCAGCAGGGTGGGGCCTGTGGAGGACGGAGGAGACAAGGTGTCAGACAGCTGGAGACGAAGGGGTGGGATTAGTATTTCTTCCAACCTGGAGTCCCCCCAGGCTCTCGCCCAGCCATTTCCCTCTTTCCACATCAGACAGTAACTTGTGCACATTGGCTGCTCCGTTTTTAGTTTTTCGAGTACACGTCCCAGAAGGAAATACGCTATAACACCCACCAGCCAGAGGCCTGCATCGCCGTGGAGGCAGGAACGGACATTCTCACCATGCATCTCTGCCAGGACACTGTCCCAGAGAATCAGAAGTTCATCTTGCAGGAGGTAAGCGAGCTGTCTCCTGCCTTCCTCACTGTTGGTCCACGGGCTGCCGAGAGGGGAGTAGAGGGAGAGTTCTCCGGCCTAGTCCTCGCGGGTCTCAGGGGTGCAGCCACGTACAGGAGACTGGGGGCTTCCCCCAAGCTGCTGGCAGTGTGGTGGGGGTCTGACATTCAGCATCAGCACCCAGCATCAGTAGCCTTATGGCTTCCCTCCAGTCGTCCTACCTGTCCAGTCCCTCCAACCTGTGGCCACAGCCATGGAAAGAAGAGCTGTCGCAAACACAGTCGAAGATGAAATGGGGTTTAAAGGAGTGGAACAAATAGCCAAAGTGTAAGGGTGTGAGGCTGGTTTAGACCCAGGTAGAAGCTACTCCATGTCTTTAAGGCTCATTTTCCCCAGCTATAGAATGGGAACAATAACAGCGGACCAGATGTGTGGCAGAAATAGTCCTTGGAAACCATGAAGTTCTACAGAGATCAGCTGTTACTTGTAGGATAAGAATGAACATCAAGAAACACAGGATAAGAAAACACCCCTTGGAGGGAGTTAGTGCTCCTTCAGAATAGTTACTGTGGGCTGGGAACTGGGTATTATTTCAGGCCTGAAAGGCACCAGCCACACTGCACAGCTGCGACAGGACCCATGAATCAGTCCAATCCTTTGAGTCACGAAAAAGCACTTGAGGGAATAAATCCAAAGCAAATAATTCAAAAGAAAAAAAATCAGTTCTCTTTTATCTCCACGGGAAGCTTTCATTCCCAGCCTGACCGCAGGGATGGAAAGATTGGTCTCTGTTGCTTATAAATGGGTTAATTCTAGGTATGATTAGAAGGTGGAATCCATTTTCCCATGGACAATATTATGATTAGCAGCGAAATCCGCAGGCTCCGTGGATAAGCCCTGCGCCGTGGCGCTATCCGTCTGATATAAAAAATAAGACAGAAGACACGCCCTGTCTGTGGTTCTCTACAGCGCCTGCCCCCGCCTCCTTCTCTTCTCTCTTCTAACTGGAACCTGTTTGTAAGCCCTCGAGGAAGAGTCATGCAAGCGAGAAATCATAAAATTGGTTTGAAATGTCATTACAATTTTATCTTAAATTTCAGTGACCATTTAAGGAAAAAATAAGTTTCCTTAGAAGGGTGGGAGAAGGCCAGCTATAATTAATCATTTCCTTTCCTGGTGCTCTGAGGGCAACTTGGGAGCTCTCTTAAGGGTTTTAAAGGTGAATATTTTTTGCGATTCTTCTTCATATAATTCTGTTTCCAAGGTTGGTCTTTCCCTAGAACAGATATGCCACTCGTTCTGACCTTCTGGTCCTCAGCCACGATGATGATCCCTTGGGCTGTACAGCTTATGACGGAGAGAGGTGGAGGGAAAAAACAAACTCCAGGGCCAGAGGAGAGGCTTGCTGAACTAACTCAGCAACAGTTGGGAAAAAGAAGAGAAGGAGGGGGGGGGACATGCCTGGGTCTGGGTCGCTCAGTTGGTTAAGCGGCTGCCTTCGGCTCAGGTCATGATCCCAGCGTCCTGGGATCGAGTCCCGAATCGGGCTCCTTGCTGAGCAGGGAGCCTGCTTCTCCCTCTGCCTCTGCCTGCCACTCTGCCTGTGCGTGATTTTTGGGGTTGGGGAAATGGGCGTGGTCCCCTAGAACCCATGTCCTCACAGGTGACTTACCCTCTCATCCAGCTGTTCTCTGGCTGAGCTGGGATTACAGCCAAGGTTCCTGAGTCTGCCTTTAAAAACCTAAGAGAAAGAGATCGCCAGGGATGGAATTAGTTAACCTGAGGGACGTGAAAGAGGTTAATAAAGTATCTTTGATCCTGATTTCCCTGAAGGAAAAGAATAGCGGTAGGGAAGGAGGCAGGGAGTCTGATAGATCCCTAGAGCGGCCAGCAGGTGGCACCACCGGCCCTGACGGTGGAGTTGTGGACCCTGGTGCCAAGCTTCCGGTGACGGGGAATCCACACCTGTCCACACCTGGCCCTTCCTATGCGCACACCCTGTTGCCTTAGCATAGGGCAGACACTCTGTGCTTAGTAACTGCTTAGTAACTGCTTCTGAAATTATAAAAAGTCCCCTGAGCTCTGAAGAATACATTGTGAGGAAAAAGATACTTTCTGGGGGATTATTTGGGTTTCTCTTAAATATCCATAGTTTCTCATCTCTTGTAGGATGGCTCTTTATTCCACACACAGTCCAATAAATGCGTTCAGGCTGAAAGGAAGGCGTTCAGTGACAGTTTCGTACCCCTCTTGCGGGACTGCACAGACTCAGAACATCAGAAATGGCTCTTCAAGGAACACATGGGATAAACGGTCACTGTACTAGGAGCTCACGGAAGGAGCGGGAAGGCCCTGGACTGTGCCCGACAGAGGCTGAGCCACATCCAGTGACAGACCCGCCCCCAAGCCGACTGCTCTCCTTTGATAAGGAAGTCCCTTTACAAACTGCACAGGTGATGTTGGATTTGATAAGCTTTGTACTGATTTTGAAAACCTCAAAATTGCTCCCATATACCCTATTTTCAAAGGGTAGTCATAAATTGTTAACTCTTGGTATTCAGAGAATTAAAACCTTTAAGTATTTTTCTATCAAGATTCGTGTTCTACTGTCATGCCTTTCTATTACAATCCCTAGTAAAAAGGTGAAGATTCTATTTTTGGTGTTTGCAGGGATTACCAGGCATTAAGATGTTTGCATGGGTGGAAATCAGGCTCATACAGCGTGCTCTACGTAAGCTGACAACACCTCAGACATTGGGTTTGTTTTTCTCAGTGTAGACAGATGAACGCTAGATTGTTGTGTTGATGATCACCCAGAACGACTCCAGCCGTCCTGGCTACCGTCAATCTGATGCCACTCTGAACTTTGGTTTCTTCTTCTGTAGAATGAGAATAATGAAACCAAGCATGGAGGGGAGTCGCGAGAATGAAATAACAGAGCAGATGTGGGGTTAGTTCAGTCCCTGGCATGCAGTACGGTCTCATTAAATTTCTAGTTTCATAAATAACATGTTATGATATGTGAAGCACAATAAATTCATCAGTGGGTGTTCATCCAACAATAAATACTAAGTAATCTGGTTATTTTATCTTTATGGGATAAAATAGCTCATCGGGAGGCGGGACTATGGTATGAACTCCTTCCAGCGAGGCTCAGTTCTCTTGTAAATGGTTAAAGCGAGAACTTTTATGTTCTGCATCTTTTCCCCTTTCTGTGTGTCCGTCTGAGCTGGATGAAGGGGTGTCAGCCCCCTCCAACCCCCCGGGGCATGGGAGGCAGTTCAGGCAGATGTAAGACGGATGCTGACCAAGTCCATAGGGAGTGCAAGGAGGCGTTTGTGCGCGTTCACTGGGCACTGCCACTAATCCATTTGGCTTGTGAGTCATCCCTTTTACCCCTGCAATCAACTGACACGGGGTCATTTTTAGGGTACAAAACTAATAAGACTTTTTTAGGGTGTCAAGGGAAATATTTTTATGGACTGGGAGGCAATTTACATTTTGAGGAACGCTCCCCTTCTCCGATGGTTGGGGAGTCTGAGCCTGGGTGTCTCCCACTGGCCCACTGGAAGGTGTGAGTTGGCCCCCAGTCCCGGGATACGGAGCCAGGAGTCCGTCAGCCGGCCTTAGCTAAGCCGTGGTACGTCATCCCACCTTCCAGGACTGATTTCCTCATCTGTGTCATGGGGATAAGAATGTCCTTCAGAATATTGATTTCTTAACTGCATTTTTTCATTACCCTAAGGATTATAGTATGCTTCCTGAATTTATCACAGTGTTTTTCAGCAGAGTATCGAGTGAATTCCAGTAAAATCTGGCAAGTTTGTATTAATGTAGCTCTCTTTCCTACCCCCTCCTCTGGGCTATTGTGGGTATATGTTTATGTTATAAACTCAATCGAATGGTACAATTATTACTTTAAATTATGTTAATTAATTAAAGAGTAACAGAAGAGAAAAAGCATATGTAGGTGTGTATATATACGTGTGTGTGACACACACACAGTCTGTTATATTTACCCAGGTCTGCATCATTTCCACGCTGTTCCATACGTCCTGTGGCTCGGAGTCCCCTCTGGTGTCACCTTCTTTCAGCGTAGACTTCCTGGCATTTCATCCAGGATGGATCTGTTAGCAACACAATCTCAGTTTTTATTTATTTGGGAATGTTTCTATTCTACCTTCAGTTTTTTGGAAGATAGGCTGGTTGAATAGAAAATGCTAGTTGACAGGGACACACAAACCCCCGCCCCCTTCAGCTCTGTGAATCTGAGATCACACTCCCTTAGTGTCACCTTTGTTTTGAGTGAGAGCTTATCTGATAATCATTGGGTTACCTGTATGTGGTGAGAGGTTTTTCTCTTGCTGCTTTTGAGATTTTTCTCTTAGACCTTAAATTCTTTTTCTCTTCAATCTGTCTCTGGCTTTCAGCAGTTTAACATATGTCTAGATGTGGTCTGTGTTTATCATACTTAGGGTTTGTTGAGCTTTGGAGAATGTTAATGTTTTTAAAATCAGTTTGGGAAGATCTACAGCCATTATTTCTTCATTATTTTTCCTGCTCCTCGGTCCTTCAAGTTGGATAACGTCGATCTGCCTTCTTTAAGTTCATCTGTCTTCTTCTGCCGTCTCAAACCTGCTGCTGGGCTTACAATCATTTTATTTCGGTTATTAGACTTCTCATCGCTGAATACCCATTTGGTTCTTTATCGTAGTACCCGTCTCTGTGTTTGAAATTAGATTCATTATTGCAAGCACATTTTCATTTAGTTGTTTGAATATAGTTTTTAAAAATTCTTTAAATGTATTTGTAATAACTGCTTTGAAGCCTTTGTACCATAGCAGTTTAAAACATTAAAGACATCATCTTACAGTCTCTGTAGGTCCATCTGGGGCATGGCTTCACTAGCGTCTCTGCTCAGGGGCCCCCAAAGCTCTAGCGAGGGGTCCACCTGGGCTGTGATCTCTTCTGAGACTCAGGGTCCTCCTCCAAGCCCCCTGGCTGTTGGTGGTATTCAGTTCCCTGGGGCCACAGAACAGAGGACCTCAGCTCTAAAAGATCACTGTCTGCTCTCTGCCATCTGGCCCTCTCCACAATGTGACAGTTTGCTTCTCGAGGGCCAGTGGGAGAGTGCCTGTTGCTGATTCTTGGCTCTTTTTAGGACTCACTTGATTAGGTCACGTTGACCCAGGATAATCTCCTAACTCAAAGTCATCTGACTCAAGACATGAATTTCTTCAGGGCAGCGGTATCCCGTCACATTCCCAGGTCCTGCCCCCACTCCAGGAGTGGGGAGGAGACTATCCAGAGCATGTTTACCAGGAGGCAGGAAACTCGGAGCTCATCTGAAATTCTGTCTACCATAGCTCACCCTCTGGCCCCCAAGTAGGTTATGCCCCTTCCATGTGATATATACATTCACTCCTTCCCGGGGTTCCCGAGTCTTATCTCACTACAGTATGAGTTCAGAGCCCCAAGTTGTATCATCTGAACCTAAAACTCATCAGCTGAAAGTTCTAAACCTAAGTCAGGTCCTGGTCCAGATGAGGCTTCTGGGTGTCCCCCAACAGGCGCGGCAGCCATGACACAGTTCCCCTCTAGCTCCAGGCCTGAGAAGCCAAGGGGACAGGTTTTTAGCCCTGCCGCGGCCAGCACACGGAAGTAGGAAGTTGCAGATAATGGTTACAGACATTACATCTCAGACAGGGGGAAATGAAGGTCGGAAGGAGCCATGGGTCCATAAGACTTTTAAAATTGAGCTAGGTAATGTGAAAATTCTCACCAAAATACTAGCCAGTAGGATCCAACAGTACATTAAAAGGATTATTCACCATGACCAAGTGGGGATTTCTTTATTGGATTATTTGTTCAAAATCCGCCTTAGTTTCCTATTGCTATGTAACAGATCGCCACAGACTTAGAGGCTTACGATAGCCCTTATTTACCTGTGGGTCATTCGCCTGGGTGTCGCTCGGCTGGGTTCTCTGCTCTGAGCTCGTGGGCTCAAATCAAGCTGTTGGTAGGGGTTGCTGTCTCTCCCGAGGCCTGGGGTCTTCTTCTAAGCCCACTCTTTGTGGGCAGAATTTGTGTTTTTGTGATCACAGGACTGAGATCCTCAGCCTCTAGAGGTCGTTTGCTGAGAGATTGTCCGGCAGCTTCTGAAGAAGTCAGCCACCCTGTCGTGATGGGGCAAGGGGGCTAGGACTGAGACCGAGGAGCTGAGGACTGAGACCCTGGGAGCTCAGAGGGACAGAGTTCATGTTAAATTTCTAGAAGCATGCTCCTCAGTGGGATTAATACCCCAATGACAATGTAGATAATGCAGGTATATCTGAAAAATCAAGTTCAGGGATGCCATTCTTGTGATCAGAGGCCTACTTACCATTCAAGAAGGCTCCTTTCTGGGGAACCTGCGTGGCTCAGTCAGTTAAGCATGTGCTTTCAGCTGAGGTGTGATCCCAAGGTCCTGGGATCGAGCCCCACTTTGGCCTCCCTGCTCAACGGGGAACCTGCTTCTCTCCCTCTGCCCCTCCCCCTTTTTTTTTGCTCTATCTCAAATAAAGAAAGTTTCCTTTTTGAAAATATAAAAATTCCCCAGAAACTAAGCCTTCATCACATGAAGAGCTTCTTAGATATCAGTTGGGAAGGGCTTGTTTTATTTATAGGCATCAATTCTGAATTTCCTTACAGGTTGAGTATGTGTTAAACTTAAATTACGTGCACCAACTAGCTTCCTTTTTCCCTCCTATGAAAACAGCACTTCTCACACTTGAACGTGCACAGGGTCACGTGGCATCTAGTTAAGAGCCTGATGCATGTTTACTAGGTCTGGGATGGGCCTTGAGAATCTGCATTTCTCCGAGTTCCCAGATGATGCCAGCGCTGCTGATCTGCGGGCCATATTTTGAGTAGCCGCATATCCAACTAAGAAAAAGGAGAGAAGAAAGCTCTAGGTTGGCTAGCTACCAGTGTCTTACCCTCACACACACGCCAGATGGTGTTGTCAGCTCAGGAAACGTAACAGGGCTTTCTCTGAGGCCCAGTCTATTGGTCTAAACCATCCTCCACATCCTGGGTCCTCAGGAGGCAGAGCTGGAAAGCACCCAGAGATCACCCCCTGTCCAACGTAGCCAATGGCGGAACTGAGGCCAGGGAGGAAAGGGGTTTGGCCGAGGTCACACTGCAAGATAGGGACAGCATTTTCTTTGTCAATCCCTGTCATTCCATCTGGCCACCCATATTCTAAATTTGTTTTGGGTGTGTTTTCCTTGAAGTGTTCAGCTGGGACTCTTTAAAAAACATTGTATCTTCAAAAACCGGCCTTGCCATATTCTGTTAAATTATAAAATAAAATGAGTTACCAATCTTCATAGAAATTTCTAAAGACCTTGCCACGTGGCTCGTCACAATATTTATTTAACAAGTGGGGCTGGAAATACTGGCCTCCTCAGTCTCCTGATGTCTGTGAGCCTTAGTGCGCTACACACTGAATCTCTGCACTTCTACACAACTTTAGAGTTTTGTTTTCAAGGGTTTTATTTTGTTTGATCTTACGAAGTCAACCGGATGAGTGTGGTTATCTCCTGTTGCTACAGCTGTTGCCGCTAATAATAATAATAATAATTATGATTATGATTATGATTATTCCATGAGTTGGGCAGTGCTCTAGGCATTCCTATACATGCTCTAATTTAATTCTCACAACAGCCAGTGAGGAAGGTGTTAGTCCTCCTCTCCCCACCCCCCACCCCCGCAACCTCAGGCCAGAACACTGAGCCTCATAGAGAGGAGGGAGCTTGTCTAAGGTCACACAGCTAGTGGATGGCGGTTCTGGGCTTCCAGAGCTCAGCAATAAGGGCTCTGTCCCTCTGCCTCCTGGAGGTGGGGAAAGACCAGCCCAAATCTGCAGCCCATACTACACCCCACCCCCCTCCCCCCGCCGTGCCCCTTCACTCTTGATGCGGTTATGCCACACTGCCATTTATGGCCCGAGGATGACTGAGTCTGTCCCGCTGGGAGAGCTCAGGAGGTCACGGTGGATGCCAGTCTCCAGGCAAACTCATTTCTTTTGAAAGCGCCACGTCCGGGAGCAGAACCAAGTACAGAGTGGCCAAGGGCTCCGGCCTGCTCCTTCATGGGCAGCTGTCCAGGGACCATCCCCTCTTGCCCACACCCGAAGCCTGCCCTCTCTCTTCTCCAGACAAGGCAGGAATGGGAAGGCAGGATTTGGGAGGTATCTCTGTAGCCTCTCCCTTGAGATTCTCGCTGCCGGAGCAGGGAGACCCAAGCAGTCCATGGCCAGGTCAACTGCGATGACTCCGTCCAGCACCAATCTGCCTTCAGAGAGTTTCAGACCCGTGGGATGGAGAGTTTTGTCCCATCTGCTGTGTCGTTATTCCTCTGTGAATCATCTTGAACCTTCTTTTATGAGGCAAGGGTCAATGGAACGGATTGCTCATTAGAATTAAGATGGTTATTTTAGTATCCCAAAAAGAAATTGCCAGAGGGGTGTGTCTATTGGGCAGCTCTGGTTATTAACTCAAGAGTGATTGCGCAGCAGCACTGGAGTCTCATTGGCAACTGTCAGAAAAGGAGGCAAACTACTGGGTTATGGGATTTGAAGGGACTTTAGAAGTCATAGGTTCAACTCACTCGCGATGCAGGACTCCCTCCTGGTCCCCAGTCTGTGGTCAGCGACCCTAGCTTGTTCACTGCCGCTGGGAGGGAGGCTCCTCCCTTTCCAGGCGGCCTGTTCTGTTCTCAAATGGCTCTTGAAGCTGAAATCTGTCTCCCTGAAGTTTCCCATATTGCTCTGGATCCCCTAGGAGGCCACCCAGCGTGTCTGTTCTCTTTGCCCCTCGGAGATTCAGGGAGAGAGAAGATGCGTCTGAGTCTTCTCTGCTCCAGGCCAGCCAGCCTCTTTTCTTCAAACCATTCTTATGGGGTGTGGTTTTCACTGGAGTTCTGGGAGCAGAGCAGAGAGATGTTTGCTTTAAATCTGCTTCATTTAACCAAAAGTCAAGAGTCCATTCTCCATTGCCGCAGACAGGTTCAGGCTAGCTTGGGCTGCCCCAGATGTCCTGCGGGCAATAGAAGGATAGAAGGGGGCTGTGGGCAGGGAGGGGCAGTGCGTGTGTGTGTGTGCACGTATGGTCCGTGTGTGTCTGTGTGCGTGTGTGTGGCAGCTCGACTGGGAGAGATGGTGTAAGTGAACCTTGATTTTCCGTAACGGGAAGAGTCCGTAATAATGATCTAAAACAGAAAACTCAGGAGGAAAGCAGCGCTGATATATTATCTGAAATACAGGGGCAAATACTGGAAGAAATAGCTTGAAATGTTGCATAGAGGCTCTCTTGGGAGCCAGATCTAGATAGGGTGGGGATGGGTGGGGCAAGGGACTGCTGATTTTATTATAAACCTTGAGGATCATGAGGCTTTTTCAGCAAAGTACATGTACTCAAGCTAACTGAGTACATTTGGTAAAAATTATCTTTAAAAATTTTCCCAAATGGAGTCTCAGTCCAAGCTCTTGTTCGTAGGGAAATAATTAGGGACCTAGATTTGGCTTTATATAGCAGGCCAGATTTAAAAGAGGTTGGAATTTGTGGAAGGACAGATCTGAATAAAAATTCCGATGGGTCACTCGCCAGCTGTGTGACGTTGGGCAGGTGACCTGACCCCTCTGAACCACAAGTCCTCATCTGTAAGATAGAGGCAGTGCTGGGACATCACTCTTTGGGGTTCATGAACATTCCGTGAAATGAGGTAGGCAAAGCTGGGAGCCTAGAGCTCCCAGCAGAACAGGTACTCAGGGACCACTTACTGGCCAAATATTTGGAGTTGCTTGCATTCAGAGATCTCCTGGGTGCCAGGGCGGCCATCAGAAACAACAAGGAGTATCTGGGACCTCTGCCCGTGGAACAGTTGCTCTTCATAAAAGTCAGTTTCTGTGTTGTTTTCTGCCTTGTGACTGAACAAATGAGCAAAAGTCCTTGGAGGCCCCCCCCGCCCCGGCTTCCTTCCTTCTCCATTTGTAGAGAAGTTAACTTTTCAACTTGTCTCTTCTTGTAATTATTCATCTGTGGGAAAACTTTGAACTCAAGAACTGCAGGGGACTTGGAGGTGGTGGTGGGGGTCATTTTAGTCCAGTCTTTTCGCTGTGCAGTGAGAACGCCGCTTCCTACCTAAGAGGGGCTGGGAAGGGGGGCTCCTAGGCTGGTTCATCCTCTGTGCCCACAGGTAGAGAGGGGATGGGAGTATGAGTCTGGGCCACTCTGCAAAACCCCAGCTGGCCATGGGACTGGGGAGACCTGGGGAGCCTGCCAGGACATGGAATGGGCTCCGCAAACTCCTTTTGGAGCCAGAAGCTGAAGGGAAATAAAACTGCCCTCTCTGGGTGAGTTCTGGAGAGTTCTGGGAACTGGTCTGCAGAACAAATTGATTTATGGGGATCCAGCTGTGAAGAGCTGTACAAAACAGGGATCAGAGGAGATACACTCCAGATGTGGCTTTATTAAAGGCAGGGGTAGAACAGTGGAATTGAAAGAATTTCTGAGGTCCAGTGGACCATAGAGACTTCGAGAAAGTATGGCCAAGAGCTTGCAGCTTCTAGCTGCCAATCCTGAGCCGGAAAACAGCTTAGAACCCGTTGTGTCCAGCCTCTTGAAACTGTGGGTGGGAGTTTAAGGGAGTTTAAGTTTAAGACCTCCCAATGTCCAGGGAGGGGAGGGGCTTAGCCTGCCTCATACAGCGAGGGGAGACAAGACTAGGGCCAAAACCCACATCTGTTACTGTCAGTTCTGATGTCTGTCCCATCACCAGCACTTGCTCACCTGCCTTTTAGCTCCAATTCAGACTATTTTCTGAATTGCAAGTGGAAGAAAGGCTCTACCCTGCCCGTCTGCTGGTGATTTACACTGAGAGGGAGATCCCTAAGGCTGGGGTGCAGAGCTCCCTCCCCACCTCACGGACCTCTGAGACCTTCTCTTAGAGCCTTTGGTCCCTGAGCTCCCGGAGCCAGAGCGGGATTCAGTGGTACTTCCTCAGCTCTGCTCTCAGTCTCTGAGGGGAGGGCGGGCATGTCCAGTGCAAAGAGGGCCCTCCCCTGCTGCATGGCCTCTGCTGGGAAAGGACTTCAGGGTTTTGTGGCCTGGGGATGAGATTCGTATTTGGTAGAATCTCAAATGAAGTCAAGACTCCCTTCTCTACTCTCATGTACCTGACATACACTGTCTCTTCCCCCCAGCCCTTCCCTTTTTTCCCAGATTATTAGAAAGATATATGCTTAGCTGAATATTTAGAAACTATGCAAGAATCTAAAGAAATCACTTAAATTCTCACTACCCAGAGACAGCACCATTTGGAACGATTTCCTTCCAGTTCTTTTTTCGTTACCACCATCCCTTTTACTAGGTTGGAACTGGCTCAGTGTTAGCTTTTGCCAAGTGAACGTGGTCCTGTCCTTCGGGGAAAATGCAAAATTAGTATCCTTCTTCGGCCTATACCAGAGCTCAGATGTGTGAAGACAATATGTATCCACAGATTCTTCCCACCTCGGGGAGAAAACCTAAACTCCATTTTTAAATGCCGGGGTTTGTCATTACAAGTAGGATCGCCATTTATTAAGTGTGCACTGCTTGCAAGGTATTGCACTAGCTGTTTTTCATACATTCCTTCATTTAATATTTACAACAACCTTTCTAAGGAGATATCTTCTAGCTCCAATTTATAGGGGAAGAAACTGTGGCTCAGAGATTATGGATCTCATTTGGGCTGATGGGAACTGAGTTCAGAAGATTATCACCTCCCTTCATCTGGCCTCCTTATCTTTATTAATATATCCAGAGGACACAGTATCTTTCCTGACAACCTTACTAAAGCTGCTTATTGAATGCTATACATGCAAAGCAAGCCTTTATGGCCGTCCCTGACAAATCCATCTCCTTTATTCTGTCTCACAAAGACCTTTTTTTCCTTATAGCAGTCATGCTGAGGCAACATAACTCATGCAGAATTCCTGGCAACAATGTTTAAAAACAAAAAACAACCAATCAAGCTCCTAGCTCAGCTCCTAGCACACAGTGCTCCCCCAGTACCTGGTTGCTATGATTATTATATGAGGTGGGTGATACTGTTTGTTTGGTTCCCTGGGTTTCCCTCTGTTCCCCACAAAACATAGCAGAAAAATGTGCTAAAAGTAGCACTTTGCTAAGGAGGGGCCCATCCACTGTGGTTGGTCTCTGAGGTGGCTTCCAGAAGCATCCTTCCTCCCCAGCGACTGGCAGAAATAAGAAGCTGAGAAGATGCTTCCTTGAGTCGGGGTGCTTCTGCTCCATACCCAGCCCCACCTTCCCTGGGGGTCTCCCCATCCCAGGCATGTGCTGGTGGGGCAGGCCTGTGTGTCTTTGGTGGACCCTCCCTCCACTCTCCGGCAGCCTTCAAGCCCATGACATCCCAGCCCGCCTCACTGCTGCTTCTGAGGCTGGTCCCTCACGCACGTGGCTCTGAGGAGACACTCCTTTGAGTGGGGTGGAGCTGTCAGAATGGATTTTAAAATATGGGTTGTATTTTATTTTAATTTTTGGTTATTTTCTAAATTTGGCCACAATCACATCTTTTTGTTCTAAAACGAGAGAGGATGCAGCTGCCCTCTGGGAAATCTCCAGAGAGGAGAAGGGAAGAAAGCCTGTGTGCATCTCTGCCGAATGCTCCTGCTTCCTTCCTGAGCTCTCCAAAGTCAGCTATGTGGGAGTGGAAGGGACAGATGTGGACCTGAGAATGCCTACATATTCCCCTTGAACCTGGGAACTCCACGGAAGGCATCCTGTCACTGGCCCAGGACCACTCACCAAGGCTCCTGACCCCCACAGGTGCCAGACAACCAGACCCCGTCCCCACCCCAGGGAGCAAAGCCCATTCAGACCCCAGCAATTATGATTCAAGGTAGACAGAGGGAGATGGGAGGAGCCTAAAAAAAAAAGGGATTGATCTTGTTGTCATCATGGAAGGGTGACATCTGTGCCATCTTGGAAGGCTGAGTAGGGCATGGATTGGCAGGAGAAGGTGGTCCAAGGGGAAGGTGGCAGGGCCAGGAAGGGTGGCTGGTGGTGTTGCTGGGATGTGGGGAAGGGAGGCTGTGAGGGCGCCCCAAGTCCTGGGTGGGTCCCTATCTCCGTGGACTCAGGTGCAGAGCTGAAGAGTTTAGACTCCGTCCTGGAGGCAAGGAGAGGAAATGGTCTTTGCAGCGGGACAGGACAGGACAGAATGGCTGAGGAACTCCTGAGGAACTACTTCCTCACATTGTATCCTCCAAGCACCGTCCCCCATGAGTGCGCTGCCGAGGGCTGGGAGTCGATCACACTGTGCGGTTTGGGGTCTGTCCCAAACCGGCACTGAACCTCTTCTGCCAAGGTCAAGGGCCTCTCATATACAAAATCCTTTGAGAAGTGACTTCCGGGACGCCTGGGTGGCTCAGTTGGTTGGACGACTGCCTTCGGCTCAGGTCATGATCCCGGAGTTCCAGGATGGAGTCCCGCATCGGGCTCCCAGCTCCACAGGGAGTCGGCTTCTCCCTCTGACCTTCCCCTCGCTCATGCTCTCTCTCACTGCCTCTCTCTCAAATAAATAAATAAATAAATAAAATCTCTTTAAAAAAAAAAAGTGACTTCCGCGTGTCCCTGTGTCCTAGCACTGCATTTGGCCGGCTCTAGCCCTGTCCCCTGTTAGAATTCTCTCCTTGGTGGTTCTGGCCACCCCGCCATGTTTCTTCGTTTACCACGCACCCCAGACTCATCCCAGTCACTTCTATGACTTTCTTATGGCTTTCCTCTCCACGTTCTTGAGCCACATTTCCCAGGACCATATGGGCTCCTCTTGTGACCCTTCTTGTTCTCCCTGGGAGACCTCAAACACAGGCGTGCCTTTAATGCCACAGTTACTTGGGTCTACAAGTTAGGACTTATATTCAGCCGCAAGCTGAGAAACAGTGACTTAATAAAATTCAAGGCCTTATTTTTCCCATGTAGGAGGATGTCCAGAGTTAGTCATTTTAGGGCTGCTACGGCGGTTTCACGGTGCCGTGAGGGAGGGAGGCTCATTCGTCCTTCCATGCATTCTCGTCACACTGTGGTTGCGACATGGCTGTCCCCACGGCCCCCACAAGCATTCCGTTCATCTTCATTCAAGGAGGAGGAGAAAGGGCAAGAGCGAAAGGCCTGTCGGCTGAAGAAAGGCAAGAGGAGTCACCACCATGGTCCGCCTTCGGAGTTATTTGTCCCTCTGACTTTCAGTGAGATGTCGGCCTGGGATTCCCTGCACGCACTCGTCAGCCCGAAGGGACACAGTCTCCATCACGTTGTGGCCTGGCACCAAGGCCTGGCATGGATCTCATGCCTTTGCGGCCTCTGGGGCTCATGTTGCTGTCAGATATACTCATGTCCTGATAACAACTAAGGGAGAGGAAGGTGCAAAGCAATTTAGTGTTGGAAGATGGGGCTGGGGTGTTGCCCAGTGCAGGACGGCTGGGGCTGCTCGGCCGCCCAATCCTGGCATCCAAAGGGAGGAAGAGGCTCTCATACAGCTGGACTTGCTGCTCCCGAGGCAGGGAGTCCAAAATGACTCCAGAGTCCGCAGGATTATCTGCCTCTTAAGCTTGTCCCTCATCTCCTGCACACTGGCAATGTGCAGGTCTCTGCAGCCCGGGGCTTCCCCCACCCAGCTGCAGGCTGAACATTTCCCTCTGGTTGTGCCACAGCTGTTACACAACCCATCCAAGCCTGGGCTCGAGACTTGTCCTCCCCCAGCCTGCTCTTCTGTCCGTGCTGTCCACAAAGCTGGAAGATGCAGTTTGTCTCCTTGGCGTCTGTTTCCCTTCACTCTGGCGAGAGCCACAGTGTTTCTTTGGGATCTACCCCTTTCCCTCTTAGTTTGTGGCCCACATGGCTCCAGCAGAGCTCTTGGATCAAGTCCAAGCCCATGAGCACAGTCACAGTGACTGGTTCAGGGGTGAGCATGGGTTCTAAGCTGGTCCAACCAGAGTGAATCTCAGTACTTTCACGGAGATGCTGAGACACCAGCCCGTGTTTGATTTCTGTTTGATTTAAACCTAGAAGGATATAGCTCAGAGAGGCATTGGCAGCCATCTTGTGACCATGAGGCAAGAAGAGCCATCAGGAACAATCAGCACAGAGTATCTTAGGCAAGAGAAGGGGAGAACGTATACTGATGATATGGATTGGGCCCTGGATCCAGGTGTGACTAAAGTGAGAGAAATTCACCCTCACACCGTTCCATCATAGGAGCCAGCACACCCCTCTGTTCCTTTTCACACAGATCAGTTTGTCACCGAGGTCAGCCAGTTGTAACCAAGTGTTCTACACGTGTCTCCCTGAATGGCAGTACCATTTGCTCAGCCACTTAAGCCAGAACTGGGGTCACCTCCAGACTCACTCCCCATGCCTCAGGAGTACTGAAAAGCCCTCAGTCCTTCTGGCCATCTTCCAGGCCAATCTCCTCCCTGCTCTCCCCATTTCTGTTGTCTCAGTTCAAACCCATATCCTCTCTTCCCTGACCCACAGCATCGCCCATCAAGCAGCCTCCTTTTCAGACTTCCCATCTCAATTTCTCCTTCTCCCCACTTGGCAGTGCGGTCTTTCTGAAAGCAGATCTGACCGGGGCAGTGTTCAACCACGCCCCAGGCTCTGCTGGGTCACATAAAGAATGACCTGGCTCTGACTGCTGCCGGTGGCCCTGGGCAGAGTGGGTGTGAAATCGTGAGGTTGCCAGAGTGTGTCTTCAGGGCCTCCTTCCCCCTTCTTGGCGCTGTCTCCCACCCCTGCACCATCAGCTGAGCGTGGTCCAGAACTGCCTGGTGGGCCAGGCCCACAGAACCAGAGGGACTTTCAGGCCTGGGAGAGGCCAGGCCTCTCTTGCCTAGCACCACAGAACCAGAAAGCTTGGGGTGTGAGGAGCCACAAGGCCCTCCCCAGCCTTCCGCACTGCCCCCGAAACCCCACCACCAGGCTGTAGCCAGATCTCTAAAACCAGCCAGGCTCAGAGGGCAGGGGTGAGGGGGTGGGATGTGATAGAGAAAGGGGGCTGGGGATGGGGTAGGGCTCAGGAGGCCTGAGGTTTAGACGGAATGACCTTCCAACTCGCTGTGGGACCATCTCTGATCAGTCAGGGTATTTGACCTGTTCCCTAGGCACTCCACATAAAAGGGGCCCACTTGGTTTAATGCTGCACCGTTACCATCATGAAATTCTCAATACTCTTTGAAAGAGGGGGCTTCGATTTTCTTCTGCCATTGAGTCCCACAAATGATGTGGCTGATCCTGCGTCAGTCCCTGCACCTTGTGTGTGACAACGGTAGGATCCCTGGACCCCTCGCAGTTGGGGTCCTGGGACACTCCAGGCTCAGGAAGGGGAGGAATGTCTTCTCCAAGTTTGCCAAGTAGAGGCTTCTATAGTTGGATTTCATGGCATCTCCTGGCAGGGGAGGGGGGGACTCATGGTGCCATCTTCAGTCCTGGAGACCCCCTATTTCCTTCTGCCACTGAATTCTTCTCTATCCCTCCTCACTGGGGATGTTTGTGCACCTACAGTGGGGTGGGGGCATCTTAGAGTGGGCAGGGACCTGGAGATGCCCTGTGGTCCAGCCCACTGAATCTTGCTTGGGTCACAGACTAGAGAATCTCAAGGAAGCTCTGGCCCCTGTCCATAGGCAAGCACACATGTGTGCCCTGCACACGTACACACCTGACTGCACCTGCCCTCCGGAGCTTCCAGGTACAAACTTCTGCCTTAGAAGAATCCTTCTCCATCCCTGGTTGAGAGCCCTCTGATAGTGAGGCCTCACCATTGGCCACACTTGTCACACCTGCCACGTCTGCCACACCAGCCACACCTGCCACACCTGCCATGCTTGCCATGCCAGCCACAGCTGCGTCATTGCTCCACTCTCTTTACCTCCTTTTCTTTGCACGTGCTCTGCCTCCCAGTGACTTTCTCCCAGTGGTCCTTGTCCTGCTCCTCAGGGCCACCCAGAAGAGATCACTTGGTCCTCACTGTGACAGAGATGAGAAAATAAGGAATTACTTCCCCCAGATTTTGCCCTTCTCCACAGTGTTCAGCTGTGATTCTTTCTTCACGGGACAGGGTGTCCAGACCCTTCCCAGCCCGTCTAGTCCACAGACATCTTTCTGTTACTCAGTGTTCCCATTAAGGGCTGGCCTCCAGAATGCAGCATTCCGGGTACAGTTCGACCAGCTCAGGGAAGGATGACCACTCACCCATTTGTTCTGGACCTTATCCTCAATGAAGGTAGCTCTGGGGACAGACATATAACAGCAGATACACTGAGCTGGGCTTCACCTCAGACCCCCAGATCTTGTCCATATAAACAGCTGCCCAGTCGTAATTTCCTTTTCTTCTTCCTAGTATTTGGGCAGTTTTAAATCGAAATGCCAAGTTAGACCACATAACCTGTCCCACTCCTTCACTGCTCACAGCGCCCTCACGCAAAGGCGTTTCCACCCTTGAGCGTCAGTTTCTTCCCAGGTTTGTCGGCATCGACAAATACATAATGGATATGCTGGGGCTTTTTTTGAAATGTGTAAAAAAAACTTTCTGTCAGTTCTTATTTTGGAAAAGATTTCTGGTTGCTTCCAAAATCCACTTCCCCTCTCGAACACCAAAAGAGGACTTACACCTTGGCACTCGGAGGCTTGGTGCAAGACCACAAACCCCAGCCTGCCTTGCGCTGGGCGTGGCGCGGCGAGGCGCTCAAAATCCAGCCATGCTCTGCGGGCAGGAGCATGCCTTCCCTTGCCCTCCGCCTGTCCCACGGCTGGGGACGTGGTGGCACACCATCTCGAGCCACCAGTACGAGGACAACACCCTGGGAACGGCGGAGCAACAGGACGGAGCGGCCTGGGCCCGGGACGACTTCGAAGAGCAGCCTCGTCATGTTGGGTACGACTTCCACGTGAGTGAGGCCCGATCTCCTGTCTCCTTTAAGCCACTAGGGTTTGTGGTGCTAGGCTCAGCCTTAGTCCAGCCAAATGGAGGGATTTCTGGGGGCCTCTTCATTCTCAGAGGCAGGTGTTGGCTCAAGTTGATGAGGAAGCATTAAGGGTTTGCAAATATCCTGCAGAAATCCATATTTCCTCCTTTCTTCTTCCTATGTCTTGCATTCCATCCTTCCATTTCTCTCTCCCCACTCCATCCTCCAAGATTCTTCTACACCAGGCCCTCTGCTTGGCCCTGCGGATGCGAGAGGGTTGAGGTGGAGCACCTGCCGAAGGCTCACGCGGGAGACAGGTGCAATAACTCTTCCAAGCCCAGGTAGCATAACAAGATGGCCGCTGCGGAGATGTTTCCAGGGTGAAGGGGGAAAGAGGAGGGGCCACCCTTAGGGCCTGGCAAGGTGGGAGGCAGGGAGTCCGGGCTGGTCCCTGAGGGTTGAGTAGAGCTTCTCCAGAGGGAGAAGGTAAGGAAGGGCACTGCAGACAGAGGGACAGCCTTTGGAAAGGCTCAGAAGTGGGCCAGGACCTCGTGTGCAGAGCCGGGCTCCCCGCTCGGGGCACCCTCGGGTACGGGGCTGGAAGCTGGGGCTGGCCAGGGGCTCGCTGCCAAGCGCCCTGCTGGAGCTGGACTTCCTTCTGAGGTGCCCCAAGCAAGGGAGGGACAATCGCTTTGCAAACAAACACCTGGTGTTTTATTTCCTCCATTTTCCTCACATAGCTCATCTCCTCCCCTGAGTGAGATACCTCCTGGTCTCACTGAATTTCCACAGGAAACTGGAGAGAGCAGCATTTGGCCAAATTCCCCTAACATGCTCCAGATTTCCAGGGTCGGGTTGGGAACCCGGGGGAGACGCGGTTCCTGCGGGGTTAGAGGTGGCCACCCCAGACCTGGGGGACTTGTGGTGAGTTTCTGGTGGCAGGCCAAGGTGCCCCCTCCCTGTGCGCTACCACCATCACCGAGGTTGGGCCAGAATTTCGCTGGGAGGTTGATCAGCAGCTGCCTCTGAAGAAGGGAGCGCAGGACGGTTCCCACGGGGTCCTGCCCAGCGCGTGTTCCTGAGTTTTCTGTTCCTGGGAGAGGGGGTGGCAGGCAGCGGCTCCAGCTCCCACACCAGCTGCCAGGGAAGGCAGCTCTCTTCCCATGGGCCTTGGGCTGCTCCCCGCCACAGGGCCACTGATTGGGACACTGTTTTGTTCACAGCCATGTGGTTGTGGCCTTTATGCGGGGGACATTTTCTTTTCTGCCACCCAGAAGGAGGGGCAGGCTTCTAGGGATCAAGTTCCAGCCCTTGAGTGTCCACTTCCTAGTCGGTAAGACAAAGCCAGTTGGCCCAGGTGGCATCCAAAGGCGGTGCATGGACAAGGTGAGGACTTTGGAGACAGGCAGACAAAGTTTCCGTTCTGCCTGTGCTGCTTGCTGGAAGTATGACCCTGCCTGGGCGTCCCTGCAGCTGGCTAGCCTCAGCTTCCTCATCTGTGCACTGAGGAGGGGGACCAGGTCACCTCCAAGGGCCCTGTGGGCTTCTTAAAGATACAAGTGCTTGCCCTCCATGAGGAAGTTGAGGAAAAGGGTCTTATTCCTTCCTCTGTGGCAAAATAGTTCTACCCCTGTTGGAAATGAACAGGATCAGCATAAAAGAACTGGCCTCCCCATGTCCACAAATTACCCTTCTGCCCCCAGTGCCCAACTCCCTCCACCAACTGAGTCTTCAAAGATCAGCAAAGTATTTTTTCTGGAGCACGAACTGGATGCCTCCTCGGGGTATCTTCCAAGTGTTGTGGGATCCAGCCCTGCCTGACCTCCTGCCCATTGCTCTGCCTTTTCAGTCACTCTGGTCCCTTGTAGGCCCTGAAATGGT
>PISX010024842.1:0-27161 GCA_004024625.1 Mellivora capensis | reverse complement strand
TCACATTGATTGACTTGCGAATGTTGAACCACCCTTGTAAGCCAGGGATGAATCCCACCTGGTCATGGTGGATGATCTTTTTAATGTGCTGTTGGATCCTGTTTGCTAGGATCTTGTTGAGAATCTTAGCATCCATATTCATCAGTGATATTGGTCTGAAATTCTCCTTTTTGGGGTGTGGTCTTTCCCTGGTTTGGGGATCAGGGTAATGCTGGCTTCATAGAAAGAGTCTGGAAGTTTTCCTTCTGCTTCAATTTTTTGAAACAGCTTCAGGAGAATAGGTGTTATTTCTTCTTTAAAAGCTTGGTAGAATTCCCCAGGGAATGCATCAGGTCCTGGGCTCTTGTTTTTTTAGGAGGTTTTTGATCACTGCTTCAATCTTGTTAATAGATATCAGTCTATTCAGGTTGTCAATTTCTTCCTGGTTCAATTTTGGGAGTTTATATTTTTCCAGGAATGCATCCATTTCATCTAGCTTGTCTAACTTATTGGCATATAACTGTGGATAATTGCTTCTGATGATTGTTTCTTTTTTTTTTTTTTAAAGATTTTATTTATTTATTTGACAGAGAGAGATCACAGTAGACAGAGAGGCAGGCAGAGAGAGAGAGAGAGGGAAGCAGGCTCCCTGCCGAGCAGAGAGCCCAATGCGGGACTCCATCCCAGGACCCTGAGATCATGACCTGAGCCGAAGGCAGCGGCTCAACCCACCGTGCCACCCAGGTGCCCCTGATGATTGTTTCTACTTCGTTGGTGTTAGTTGTGATCTCTCCCTTTTCATTCATAATTTTATTAATTTGAGCTTTTTCTCTTTTCTTTTGGATCAGTGTGGCCAGTGGTTTATCGATCTTATTGATTCTTTCAAAAAACCAGCTTCTAGTTTCATTGATATGTTCTACTCTATCTCTAGTTTTTACCTCATTGATCTTTGCTCTAATCTTGATTATTTCCCTTCTTGTGTGTGGAGTTGGTTTAATTTGTTGTTTGATTCTCCATTTCTTTAAGTGTAGAGACAGATGTTGTATTCTGGATTTTTCAATTTTTTTGAGGCAGGCTTGGAAGGCTATGTATTTCCCCCTTAGGACCGCCTTTGCTGTATCCCATAGTTTTGGACCTAAGTGTCTTCATTCTCATTGGTTTCCATGAATTGTTTAAGTTCTTCTTTGATCTTCTGGTTGATCCACGCATTCTTAAGCTAGGTGGTCTTTAGCTTCCAGGTGTTTGAATTCCTTCCAAACTTTTCCTTGTGGTTGAGCTCCAGTTTCAAAGTATTGTGATCTGAGAATATGCAGGGAATAATCTCAATCTTTTGGTATCGATTGAGTCCTGATTTGTGACCCAATATGTGGTCTATTCTGGAGAAGGTTCCATGTACAGTTGAGAAGAATGAGTATTCTGTTGTTTTAGGGTGGAATGTTCTGTATATATCTATGAGGTCCATCTGGTCCAATGCGTCATTCAATACTTTTGTTTCTTTATTGATTTTCTGCATGGATGATCTGTGTATTACCGAGAGAGAGATCTCCTACTATCAATGTATTCATATCAATATGACTCTTTATCTTGATTAATAGTTTTATTATGTAATTGTTCCTCCCATATTGGGGGCATAGATATTTACAATTGTTAGATCATCTTGGTGGATTGTCCCTTTAAGAATGATGTAGTGTCCTTCTGTATCTCTGACTACAGTCTTTAGTTTAAAATCTAATTTATCTGATATGAGAATTGCTACCCCGGCCTTCTCTTGAGGCCCATTGGCATGAAAGATGTTTCTCTATCCCTTCACTTTCAATCTGGGTGTATCCTTAGGTTCAAAATGGGTCTCCTGTAGACAACATATGGATGGGTCCTGTCGTTTTATCCAATCTGCAACCCTGTGTCATTTTATGGGCACATTTAGGCCATTCACATTGAGAGTGATTATTGATAGATACGTTTTTATTGACATCGTGTTACCTTTGAAGTCTTTCTTTCTGTAGATTGTCTCTATATTTCTGTTCAATGATATTCTTAGGATTTTTCCTATTTTATAGAACCCCCCTTAATATTTCTTACAGTGTCGGCTTGGTGGTTGCATACTCTTTTAAGCCTTGCCAGTCTTGGAAACTCTTTAACTCTCCATCCATTTTGACTGTCAGTCTTGCTGGATAAAGTATTCTTGGCTTCATGTTTTTCTCATTTAGTGCCCTGAATATATCTTGCCAGCCCTTTCTGGCTTTCCAGGTTGCTGTGGACAGGTCTGACGTTATTCTGATGGGCTTTCCTCTGTACGGAAGGAGCTTCTTTGTCCTAGCTGCCTTCAAGAGAGTTTCTTTCGAATTATAATTCCTCATTCTTACTATTCAGGTGTCTCGAGGTGTTTCGAGAATCTAAAATCTTGGGGGGGACTGTTCTGCCTCTAGTACATGAACACTGGTTCCATTTGCGATATTTGGAAAATTTTCATGGAGAACGTGTTCCACTATATCTTCTAGACTTCTTTCTTTCTCCTCCCCTTCAGGGATTCCAATAATTCTGACGTTGGAATGTTTCTTGGCATTATTCATTTCCCTGATTCTGTTTTTGTGGCTTCTAAGCTGTTTGTTCCAGGCTTCCTCCTGATCTTTTCTCTCTATCTGTTTGTCCTCCAGATCACTAATTCTATCTTCTTTCTCAGTTACCCTAGCTTTTAGAGAATTTAGATTAGATTGGAACTCATTGAGAGCCTTGTGAACATCATCCCTGGTGGCTTTCAGTTCTGCCCTAAAATTGTGAACATCATCCCTGGTGGCTTTCAGTTTTGTCCTAATCAATTCCATTTGGTCATCCATGGATTTCTCCAACCTAGCTATTGCCTGGATAATTGTTAGCCTGAATTCCCTTTCCGACATAATGTCTATGTTGGTAGCCATTAGCTCTGTTCCAGAGGGCCCATCCTCTGAATTTTTCTTCTGCTGGGCATTCCTCCTCCTAGTCATTTTGGTGAGAGATGGCTGAATGGATGTAGCTGGATGTATCGACCATGGTGAAATCAAGGTGCACCCTGGAATGCTTCTGAGTAATCAAGAGTCCCCACCCAAATGAAGGAAAAAAGGAAAGAGAGAAAGAAGAAAAAAAAAAGAGAGAGAGAGAGAGACAGGAAAAAGAAAGAAGGATAAAAGGGAAGGCTCAGCCCAAATGGGCCCCAAGGTAAGGTTTGTGAAGTATAAAAACAAAAACAGACAAACAAAAAGACGATAAAAGTATATGACAAGAGAAGAAAAAAATATATACATATATATATAGAAGCAAAACAAACAAACAAACAAAAAAAGAACCTCATCAAAAAGAACCCCAAGTATAAGATTTCTATACTACCAGGACAAACACAAATACACAGAAACAGTGGCCGAAGAAAAAGATGGGAGAGTGGTTATAAATTCTCAGTGTGGGCGAGAAAGGTTATTTCGATTCTTCCTGGATGTATCTTGATATCTTTTTTAAAGGACATAACTTTCCTAAGATAATGGGGGATTAAAAATTTGTTTACCTATAGGGGTAGCATTGATTAGGGAAAGGGGATTACCTTGAGGTTTAACTCTATATGAATATTAAAAAATAAAAATAAAAGAGTGAACTAAAGTAAAATTTTAAAAAATTTGAAAAATAGAAAAGCAAAAGAAAAACACAGGTATATGTATCAAAAAGTTCAGGTTAAAAGGTTATTATGGAATTTGATGTACTGGACATCTCACTGTGATGGTAAATAGATTAAAAAAATATCTATACAAAAAAAATTAAAAATTAACCAGAATAGTGGGAACGAATTAAAAATTAGAAGTTGTATCTATGAAGTAGTAGTGACTGTTCTCTTGTCGTTTGTTTTTTTTTTTTTTCCCCCTGGTTGGCTTTCTGTGGGAGGGGGGAGGGGCCTGCCGTGTGGGCTTTCAGGCAGTGTTTCCTGAGTTAAGGCCTCCTGCCCCCCTCCAGGGGGTGGTCTCTGAGGAAACTGGCCCTTCAGGCTTTTGTTCTCTGGAGGCTTTTATGTCTGTTAGTTTGTTTTCTCTCCCTTTGGCAGCTCCCGATGGTTCTTGAAGGTTTAGAGGAAAGCAAACTGCACCCAGACCTCCCTCCCAGAGAGAAGCCCCAGTCCGTTCCCCTCTGGGTGCTGCAGGCCACACAAGCTCCCCCCTGGCCACTGGCAGAGCAGGTTCCCAGCTGTGGTCTCTGGGGACGCAGGAACTCCTGCTTGTACCCAAAACCACAACAGCGGCGGCTGTCTGGGCAGCTGGGACTGCCCAGCTCCAGACAGCCCAAGAGGTTCCAAGCAGCGATCTCACACTGAGATTTTCCCGCTGGCCAGGGCTGGGAGTGCTCAGACTTTCCGGGTCGGAGAGCACCAGGCTGGTGCTCTCTCTCAGGGCAGGGGGTGGAGCGCGTCTCAGGCTCTGATAGCATGGCGCATGTGTGGGGACTGCAAAAAGGTTGTTTCTGCTGTGCGAGGGTCCCAGCCTTTCCCGCACGCCAAGCGCCCTTAGGAGATCTCCTCGCGGTTCAGGGACCAAGACCTGGTTTCTCTGCCTCACTCTCTTTGGCTCAGCGCCAGGGGTGTCTGTCCTCGGTCAGGGGACTTAAGCCCCTGTCCCTAACCATTCCAATTCCCACAATTTCACCCCACAATCCTTTGCTCTTTTTGAGTGCTTTCTACCAGACTTCAAGTTAATGCTGGTCCCCAGATGCAGGAGACTCTCGTATTGGGGTATCACTTTCCAATGGGTCGCTTCTGGTGGTTCCCTCCCCCTTTTCTTTATTTTCCGATAACAGTCCAATGTTCCCACTCCGCTTTACCTGCCCACTTGCGTCTTCTGTCCCCGTAGAGATACAGACATGTGTAATTCTGATCTCAGGCTGATTTCATGGGTGATCGGAGTTCCTTGGTAGGTAATCAGCTCACTTTAGGGGACAGGTTGAAGCGCCGCCTCCTCCTAGTTCACCGCCATCTTATTCCCCCCTAATTGTTTGTATTTCTTTGGTGTTGGTTGTGATTTCTCCTCTTTCATTCATGATTTTATTTATTTGGGTCCTTTCTCTTTTCTTTTTGATAAGTCTGGCCAGGGGTTTATCAATCTTATTAATTCTTTCAAAGAACCAGCTCCTAGTTTCGTTGATTTGCTCTATTGGTTTTTTTGGTTTCTATTTCGTTGATTTCTGCTCTGATCTTTATGATTTCTCTTCTCCTGCTGGGTTTAGGCTTGTTTTCTTGTTCTTTCTCCAGCTCCTTTAGGTGTAGGGTTAGGTTGTGTATTTGAGACCTTGTTTCTTGAGAAAGGCTTGTACCGCTATATATTTTCCTCTCAGGACTGCCTTTGCTGTGTCCCACGGATTTTGAACCATTGTGTTTTCATTATCATTTGTTTCCATGAATTTTTTTCAATTCTTCTTTAATTTCCTGGTTGACCCATTCATTCTTTAGAAGGATGCTGTTTAGTCTCCATGTATTTGGGTTCTTTCCAAATTTCCTCTTGTGATTGAGTTCTAGCTTCAGAGCATTGTGGTCTGAAAATATGCAGGGAATGATCCCAATCTTTTGAAACTGGTTGAGACCTGATTTATGATCCAGGACGTGATCTATTCTGGAGAATGTTCCATGTGCACTAGAGAAGAATGTGTATTCTGTTGCTTTGGGATGAAATGTTCTGAATATATCTGTGATGTCCATCTGGTCCAGTGTGTCATTTAAGATCTTTATTTCATTGTTGATCTTTTGCTTGGATGATCTGTCCATTTCAGTAAGGGGAGTGTTAAAGTCCCCTACTATTATTGTATTATTGTTGATGTGTTTCTTTGATTTTATTAATTGGTTTATATAGTTGGCTGCTCCCACGTTAGGGGCATAGATATTTAAAATTGTTAGATCTTCTTGTTGGACAGACCCTTTGAGTATGATATAGTGTCCTTCCTCATCTCTTATTATAGTCTTTGGCTTAAAATCTAATTGATCTGACAGAAGGATTGCCACCCCAGCTTTCTTCTGATGTCCATTAGCATGGTCAATTGTTTTCCACCCCCTCACTTTAAATCTGGAGGTGTCTTCGGGTCTAAAATGAGATTCTTGTAGGCAACATATTGATGGTTTTTTTTTTTTTTTTTAATCCATTCTGATACCTTGTGTCTTTTGATTGGGGCATTTAGCCCATTAACATTCAGGGTAACTATTGAGAAATAGGAATTTAGTGCCATTGTATTGCCTGTAAGTTGACTGTTACTGTATATTGTCTCTGTTCCTTTCTGATCTACTATTTTTAGGCTCTCTCTTTGCTTAGAGGACCCCTTTCAATATTTCCTATAGAGCTGGTTTGGTGTTTGCAAATTCTTTCAGTTTTTGTTTGTCCTGGAAGCTTTTTATCTCTCCTTCTATTTTCAATGATAACCTAGCTGGATATAGTATTTTTGGGTGCATGATTTTCTCGTTCAGTGCTCTGAATATAGCATGCCAGTTCTTTCTGGTCTGCCAGGTCTCTGTGGATAAGTCTGCTGCCAATCTAATATTTTTACCATTGTATGTTACAGACTTCTTTTCCCGGGCTGCTTTCAGGATTTTCTCTTTGTCGCTAAGACTTGTAAATTTTACTATTAGGTGATGGGGTGTGGACCTATTTTTGTTGATTTTGAGGGGGGTTCTCTGCACCTCCTGGATTTTGATGCTTGTTCCCTTTGCCATTTTAGGGAGATACTCTACAATAATTCTCTCCAATAAACTTTCTGCTCCCCTCTCTCTTTCTTCTTCTTCTTCTGGAATCCCAATTATTCTAATGTTGTTTCATCTTATGGTGTCACTTATCTCTTGAATTCTCCCCTCGTGGTCCAGTAGCTGTTTGTCCCTCTTTTGCTCAGCTTCTTTATTCTCTGTCATTTGGTCTTCTATATCCTACTAATTCTTTCTTCTGTCTCATTTATCCTAGCAGTAAGAGCCTCCATTTTTGATTACACCTCATAAATAGCTTTTTTTATTTCAACTTGGTTAGATTTTAGTTCTTTTATTTCTCCAGAAAGGGCTTTTATATCTCCAGAGAGGGTTTCTCTAATATCTTCCATGCCTTTTTCAAGCCTGGCTAGAACTTTGAGAATTGTTATTCTGAACTCTAGATCTGACATATTACCAATGTCTGTATTGATTCAGTCCCTAGCCTTCGGGACTGCCTCTTGTTCTTTTTTTTGTGGTGAGTTTTTCTGCCTTGTCATTTTGTCCAGGTAAGAGTATATGAAGGAGCAAATAAAGTACTAAAAAGGTGGCAAAGACCCCAGGAACATGTGCTTTAACCAAATCAGAAGAGACCCCAAATCGTGGGGGGGGTAAGGGGGTAAAAAGAAGTTCAGAAAAAAAAAATTTAAAAAAGAAAACAAATAAAGAAAAAATATAAAAAAGAAAAATATATATATATATATTAGACTGGTGACTAGAACAGGGTCACCCACTTAATTTGGGGGTATTTTGGTCTCTTAAAAGAAACTACTTCCCAAAATTTTAAAGAATGAAAAACGTATATAAGGGTAAACACAATGAAGGGATGGAATATGCCTATAGATGAAAAAAAATTTTTTTTTTTAATTTCTAAAAAAAGAGTTGATAAAGTAAGTTTGTTGGGAAAATAAAGAAAAAGAACTTGGAGAGAATTTGCTCAGGCTGGAGACTAGAACAAGCCCAGAGCTAGATTTAGGGTATACTTTGATCTACTAGAGGAAGTTGTACCTCAAATTTTTTAGAAGAAAAAAAACCCTATGTGTGTACAAAAAATAAAGTTAAATACTATGAAGGATAAAATATTATAAGAATGAAGGTTCAAAAAAGATTATTATTTTTCTGGAAAGGTATTGTTAAGATAAACTAGTTAAAGAACGTTAAAAAAGAAAAAGGTAAAAGTTAAAAAAAATTTAGCAGAAGAAAAAAATAAAATTAAAGAAAAAATTAAATTAATTGCAAGACTAAAGAATCATGGGTAGAAAGCCATGAATTCCGTGCTTTGCTTTCTCCTCCTCTGGAATTCCCCTGCTCTTCTTGGTAAGTGAACTTGGTCTTGGCTGGATTTCTTGTTGATCTTCTGGAGGAGGGGCCTGTTGTAGTGATTCTCAAGTGTCTTTGCCCGAGGCAGAGCTGCACCGCCCTTACCAGGGGCCGGGCTAAGTAATCCGCTCAGTTTCGCTTTCGGGAGCTTTTGTTCCCTGAACGCTTTCCGTAGAGTTCCGGAGGATGGGAATGAAAATGGCGGCCTCCCAATCTCCCGCCCGGAGGAGCCGAGAGTTCGGGGCCCCACTCCTCAGTGCCCCGTCAGCGAAACGCACCGGCCATTCCCGTCTCCCTGGCCTCTGGCTGCGCTCCGAGCTCACCCAGCCTGCGACGGGTTCAAGGTAACCCCGAGCTGAGAGCTCACTCCTCGACTCTGTCTCTGTAGCCGGCTTCCCCGCTCCAATACCTGCTAGCTCTGCGACACTCAGACACCCCCGATCCTTCTGTGACCCTGCGGGACCTGGGGCCACACTGACATCGCATGGGCTTCACCCTGGTTTAGCCTCTGGAGCGATGTCCCTCCATGGAGCAGACTTTTAAAAGTCCTGATTTAGTGCTCCGTTGCTCTGTCGCTTGCCAGTGCCCGGCCCCTCCCCCCGTGGTCCATCTTCCCGTCTCTTTGGATTCACTTCTCCTCCAGTCCTACCTTTCAAAAAGTGGTCGATTTTCTGTTTCTAGAATTGCTGTTCTTCTCTTCGATCTCCCGTTGGATTTGTAGGTGTTCGCAATGGTTTGATAAACTATCTAGCTGATCTCCTGCTACCTGATGTAGTCTCAGCCTGCTACTTCTCCGCCATCTTGACTCCTCCTCCGAATCATATCTTCTTTATCCATTCATCAGTCAATGGACACTTGGGCTCTTTCCATAATTTGGCTATTGTAGATAATGCAGCTATAAAAAGTAGAGATATAACGAAACTGAAGCATCACAAAAATTAATCTGCCACCTACATGTAGAATGAATTGTAGTCGAAAGGAACCTGGATTTGGGAATATCAGTTGGGAACATGTAATGATATCTAGTATTTGTTGAGCACTAAATATGTGATAAATTTTCTTATTCAATATTTACAACAGCCCTGTGAGATGAGTACTGTCATTACCACATTTTATAATGAAACAAACACACAGAGAGTAAAGCATTTGCCAGTGTTTTTGACAGTGACGAGAAATAACCCAAGCAGTGTCATTCCCCAGATAAATTTGTCTAAGCAAGAATTAAAATAGCTTACTAAGCTAATCTAGTAAAATTGACTAATCATGAGAATAACTTTGAATAAGAAATGGAAATTGCAGACTCTAGCATAAAGTGTTAAACATGCTTCAGTTTCAAAGTAATCTGCATGGAACTAATAGTTACCTTTCATTTCTAACTCGTATGGAATCTATTATATGTATTCTCGATGAAAGTTGGTAGTGACACTGGAGATTGACTTGTGAAGCTCTTTAAGAAAGTGTTTAATGGGACCAGGTCTCTATCTTTATTTTCTCCGACAGGAATACTACGGCCAAGTGCCTGCGTTTTGTTACTGCTTTCGTGGTATATATTGACCTAAAATAGTCTCTGTCACTGTTTTTCTATTGCAGTTAGAGACAGTCCACAGAGAACTTGGATTTGCTCTTTCTGACATCTTGGTGGTTCGTAATTATACCTCAGAGTGGGAGTTGGACCCCATAAAGGACGTTCTGATCCTCTCTGCACTGAGACAGATGCTGTGGGCTGCAGATGACTTCTTAGAGGATTTGCCTCCTGAGGAAACAGGTAGATATTTGGTGGTATTGACGCTTGAAAGTGTCAGCTGTTGGGTATGTGGAAGTTCACTGTGTCACTGTAGGTCACCGTCTTGTGAGGAGTCCTACCCTGTATCTCACTGGCTGGATGTGTTTTCTGCCCCCTCACATTTCCTGATTTCCCCACCCTTAGGGTACATCCTAGGGATTTGCACTACTTCTCTTTCCACCATGTCTAAAGATAGAATCTTTGAAATGATACAGTTCTGTCATTTCTACTGTGTGAACACTCCAAGTTGTATCCTTGCCCTCTTCTCTCAAGATGTGCTTCTTTGCTTAGGACCCAGAAATGGTTTGGATCAGTATTATTCCTGATCAGATATGATCTTTGCTTACTTGCCCCTTTCTTGGGACCTATGTTTCTGCCTTTTTTGATTTGACTTTTTTGATGTGTCTTCCGCCTCAGAGTTTCTTTTAATGCCATGTAGTCAGTGCTAGGTAGACATATGTGCCTTTCACATTTATGGCCTCAGATTTTAGCATTACACGTATTCTCTCTCAGATTCTCTCAAGAATACATGCTGCACAGTTTCAGTCAAAGATCAGACAGAGGGGCGCCTCGGTGGCTCAGTTAAAGCCTCTGCCTTTGGCTATGGTCATGATCCCAGGAGCCCATTGGGCTCTCTGCTCGGTGGGGAGCCTGCTTCCCCCTTCTCTCTCTGCCTACCTCTCTGCCTACTTATGATCTCTGTCTGTCAAATAAATAAATAAAATCTTGAAAAAAAATCAGACAGAAGTTTCAATTTATAGGTAGTTTGTGAGAAATAAAATTAGAATATCATATCCTCTTTATTCTCTCTCACTTGCAAACTGCTAAGAAACTCTTATGCTACTACCGACTCTACCATCTTGGTTTCTTCATGTTTCTCTTCTTCATGGAGCATGCACTCCCACAGTCAGGGCTGGTTGGCTTAGACCCCCCAGTAGCCCAGTGTTCTTCCTCCTTCTGGTTGCTTTTCCATAAATAATCCAGTAAGAATATTTTGTTTCTCTTTTCTCAGAGATCAAAGAAGAGGAATCACCAAGTGTGTAAAAGAAGGAAAAAATATGTGAACCCTTCACATACTAATAATTTTTATCTCATCATAGAAGATTAAACATTGAAAAATAAGAAAACACGGGAAAAAGAGAAGTAGCTGACACAGAAGGGGCATGTTTTATTTATGTATGGGTTGAAGATACATATGCACAATCATGATGCCTGCAAATAAATAGAAACAGTGGGCTTTAAAGCCATTAATGGTGGGAAAAATGAACATAATTTCTTTTGGATTTATGTTCTGTATCTGTGAAAAATCAAAGTTTCCTCTTACAAAGTCTGAATTTTAACTTAAGTGTGGGTGTGTGATTTTGGAAAAGTTTATTTTGTCAGCATCATTTGGTCTTCACCCACATCATCTTAATTTTGCCTTCTTATTTTATTTCCAAATTATTTGATCTTCTCTTTGGTCTCCAGTTAATGGTGTACTCTTTAAACTAAGGCCATTTTTGGGTTTGCTTAATATCTGAAACCTTCTTTTAGGATGTGACAATATTGGTAAGAGTTTGAGGGGATTAAAGCTGACAAGAACTATAGTTTGATTTTTCTGTCAGTTATGACTATTTTAGTTACAAGTGATACAACTCAACCTGAATTACATGATTAAAAAATAATCAAACCATATAAAAGGCTGGGGTTGAACTGAACTCCTCAGAAATGATTGAATCTAGAGATTCAAAAGCTATTCTCTTTCTCTCTCACACACATAGGCACATGTGTGTGCATGCACACACACACACACACTCTCTCTCTCTCTCTCTCTCTCTGGTTCCTTCTTTGTGTCTCTTGCTGTCATTCTCTCAGGCTAGCATTCTTGATAAATCTTAAACCATCTGAATCCAAGCTGACATTCATTCAGTCTTGTGACCCAAAAAGGAAGAGTGCTTTTCTTTTCCAGTTTCATTGTGAAATAATCCAAAAAAGGACTGCAGTTGATTTAGTTCAAATCATATGCCTACTCCCCAAGAAAAATCACTTTCTCTGCAGGAGAGAGAGAAATATGATCATCCCATCTTAAATAATACTTGCCCAAGAAGAGTGATTTGTTATTAGAAGGAGGGATTTAATCATGGACATGGCCACTGTGGATTAACTGAGCTGGAGAGGCACCTTAATATGTATCTTGTGAATTAGGGAAGTTTTCTATCTAGTTTCTCACTTAGAATATAAGAATAAATATATTCTTTATAAGAACATAAAGTCTTATTAATATTCTAAAAATCATTAACAATTTTAAAAAGCTTTTATTAAAGTAGTATATACATATAAAAAGTATACAGTTCATAATTATATGGCTCAATACATTTTGATAGACTCAAGCCATGAAACTAGAACTCAGGTAAGAAACAGAACATTCTAGAAGTTCCCTTTAAGCCCCAGTCTAGCTACATAGGATATCCACTATTCTGACTTCTAATTGCATAGATTAGTCTTTTTCTTTTTTATCCCTAACATAACATTATGCACTATTTACTCTTTTGGGTCTAACTTCTTTCCTGAGACGGTTTATTTGTTTGATTCATATTATTGTACATAGGTAAAGATAATTTGTTCTCATCTATCCTATTATTGTCACGTTAATGGGAAGTTCTAATACTTTCCTTGTAGGTCAACAATACATTCCATATCTGTTGCATTAAAGTTTTTTCTAATTAAAGCTACATAAAAATAAACCATTTGATTTTGGGTCTTTCCAATTTTGCATAATAATAAAGATTCCATAGTGGGAACATACTGTATTTCAATTTGTAAATGTAGCTTGAAAATGAGAAGTAGCATCATGAAGGAGTTGACATGATCCTAAAATTTACAGAGCAGTGTAAAGTGTCAAACACAGCCAAGATGTTCTTGATAAACAAATGGGGAAAACAGGTATAAAGAGACATATTAAGAAATGTAAATTAACTGTGGTGGGTTAATAAATTAATGCAACAGAATGGAGAGTCCAGAAACAGACTCAAACATGTCTGGACATCTGTTCTATGATAGGGGTAGATGAATGGAGAAACAACAGACAATTCATAAATGGTCTAGGCAATTGGCCATCCATATGGGGAAAAATAAAAGTGAATTCCTCACATCGTACGCAAAAGTCTACTTTAGGTGGACTAAGCACCTAAATGCTAAAAGGATTTTGGAAGATAAAATAGAAGGGTACTTCTATAACTTGGGGTAAGGAAATATTTCTTAAGTCATATTTCTTAAAGAAGATACAAAAAGCTTAATCTCAAAAGAGATTGAAAATTCAACTATATTGAAATCAGTAACTTTTTAAATTTTTATTTTTTTAAATTAGTAATTTTTAATTTTTATATTCAACAAATACCATTAAGATAGTAAAAAGATACAGCAATATGTGGGAGAACATATAACTAGTGAAGAACTAATAAAAGGACGTACAAAGAAATCCTACAGGTCTAGAAGAAAACTAAAATATAAAAGAAAATGAACCAAAGACTTGAAAAGGGAGCTCTAAAGAAAAAGGAAATTCAAATATCCAGTACATAAGAAATATGTTCTGCATAATTAGTAATAGAAAAAGATCCAAACTAAAATAATTTGGTTCTTTTTTACATTTATTGAGATTTAATTGACATATAAAGTACATATATTTAATGTGTAACGCTGAATGAGTTTGACTGAGGAATGCACCTTAAGATAGTCTTGACAGTCAAGATAACAAATATTTCTATTCCCCCCTCCAAAAAAAAATTACAGAGTACCTTTTTAATCCATTCACTTTATTCCACCTCTTGTTCTGGTCCTCAGATAACCACTGGTCTGTACTCTGACACTCTTTTAAGTTACGTTCCACTTTTTTAGAATTTCTGTACAAGAAATTGTGCAGAATATATTCTTCTGTGTCTGGCTTCTTTTATTCAGTGTGTTTTGAGATTCAACCATGTGGTTGTATGTAACAATAGTTCTTTCTTTTTATTGCTGAGTAGTATTTCACTGTGTGAATATACTACATTTCTTTATCCATTCACGTGTAAACAGACTTTTGGATTGTTTCCAGTGAAGTGCACGATATGCAGAGAGACTACATGAGCTAGCATTTTGACTCTCATTTACGTATCTTAAAGATACTTTTTGACTGCATCAAAGTACATGTATAAGAATTTTTGTAGTAGCCTTGTTCATAATAGGCCCAGTTGGAAGCAACCCACATGCCCATCAATAGTAGAAAAGATAATAAATTGTGGTATATTATATAGAGTACTTCATTTCATATAGCAAAGAAAATTAAAGAACTATAACTATATACATCAGTGTAAATATTGCAAATATAATATTGACCAAAAGGATAAAGACATGGATGAATCTATGCATTATGTATAGGTTTATATAAATCTCACAAAAGTTCTAAATAAAAGAGAGGAAATGATGATCATAAAATTGAAGATGATAATTACCTTTAAAGGGTTTGGGGTTGTGAAGAGTCAGGGGTCACCTAGGGATTCTGCAGAAATTAAAAGTTTCCTTTGTTTTGAACAGGGTGGTTGTGAAATGGAGATTTGCTTTATAATTATTTTTAAGTTGTACATTTGTATTTTATGTACTTTTCTGCATGTATTATATATTTCATAATTAAAGCAGGAAAAATGAGAAGTGATATCATATACAAACATTAGAATTAGACAAAACTGGGTCTTGCTACATAATATGTGATCTTTAAGAAGTCTCTCATTTCCCTATCTTATAGATGATAAGAGTTTATTCATAGATATTTTGTAAGAGCTAAATTAGATAATATATACAGCTAGATTATCAGTGCAGGCACTTAGAAACAGAAACTCAGGTGCTGATGGACACTGCCAATCTTGTATAACAACAAACTGATAAGTTACTATGTTTCCCTATTGTAAATTTAACTTTACTATAGTTGAAAACAAAGATAAGACTTGGACTTTGAAAGCTCATAACAAAAATGAAAGAGACCAAAAGCCAAATTATCAGAGTTTTTGCTTTTGGTTGTTTGATATACGGTGTTGTTGTTGTTTTTTTTTAATATACCTTTGCCTTCAAAGAGTGCACTCTAACTCAAATTCAGAATTTATAAAAGCAAATAGTGAAAAACAACATGAGGGGTTTTGAAGGGGTGGGGGTGGGAGGTTGGGGGAGCCAGGTGGTGGGTATTGGGGAGGGCACGTATTGTAAAAACAATGAATACTGTTACACTGAAAAGATTAAAAAAAAAAAAAAAAGAAAAAGAAAAACATATTAAATGGCTTGGTCACGTCTGCCCCCTACTGGCCGATTTACAAAGTGGAAAGGAGACTGAAGGTTGAATTTGGAAGCTTGAATTAAAACTGCTAAGGTTCTAGGGGCGCGTGGGTGGCTCAGTGGGTTAAAGCCTCTGCCTTCGGCTCAGGTCATGATCCCAGGGTCCTGGGATCGAGCCCCCAGGGTCCTGGGATCGAGCCCCGCATCGAGCCTAGGCATCTGGCTCTCTGCTCAGCAGGAAGCCTGCTCCCCCCTCTCTCTGCCTGCTTGTGAACTCTGTCTGTCAAATAAATAAAAAAACCTTAAAAAAAAAAACCCAAACAAAACTGTTAAGGTTCTTTTCCTACCCCCCAACCCCCCCATGTTGCATCTCCACTTCCTTATATCAGGGAGATCATATGATAGTTGTCTTTCTCCGATTGACTTATTTCACTAAGCATGATACGAAACAAGATGGGATAGGGAGGGAGACAAGCCATAAGTGATTCTTAATCTCACAAAACAAACTGAGGGTTCCTGTGGGGAGGGGGATCAGGAGAGGCGGGTGGGATAATGGACATCGGGGAGGGTATGTGTTATGGTTAGTGCTGTGAAGTGTGTAAACGTGATGATTCACAGACATGTATCCTGGGGATAAAAATACATTATATGTTTGTAAAAAATAAAAAAATTAAAAAAAAAACTGCTAAGGTTTCTAATTCTTAAAAAACCTGACACAACAAATTTTCAAGTGTGTGATTTTTTTTAAAGATATACAACATTTAAATAGAAGATAATTTTCTGGTGTTGAAGATGTGGTAGTACTTTGGAAATGCTGTGGTCTGCATTCTCTAATGTTTCTGGCATTATATTAGACTTATTACTTATACATATTTACATTTTAAGCTAACATTAATGTGTTGTATTTTAGCATTTTTGCTAACGTGCAGGACATAAATTTGAATATATAATACTTAAGGCTTATGATCAATGAACACACAAAATGGGTACTTTTGTCTTTTGCTTTTCATAAACGGGATCCCCAATTACATTACTTTTGGATAATGAAAGTCTTGAACCCACTTATATAGGAATTAATTTGTATAGATCAATCACAGTTGTGGGGACCAGGAGAAACATTATACTTCAAGTGTCATGTTCTCTCAGTTTTAATTTCTATTTGATTTAGGATTATTACATATGAACGGAGAGTTTGGAAATTAGTTACTATAGCAAATTGCTACAAGAGCATGAAAATATGTTCCATTCCTGTGCCAATGGTGCCTTCAGAGAGATTTACAGTGGATTCCCTTCAGCTACATAATATTGAGCCAGCCCCTTTTTTTAGGAAGGTTTTCCAAATCTGGACATATTTGATCTCAAACCCTAAAACAAGCCCTCCACTGAGTGACTTCCTCTTCTTCACTGTTTTATGCATCTTCTTGTCTCCATGGCTTTGTTCATACTTTGGGGAAGTTACTTAATTTCTGTTTGCTTTGTCTTCTCATATGGTAAATGGGGATACTTTACTTACACTTATTATTTTGAAGTTTAAATGAGAAAGCATAGGTAAAGTACTTTTTTGAAAAGCGTCTGAAACACAGTAGGCACTAAATAACTGCCATTAGCCATTATCCATTTTTCCCTGATCTTCTCCAGTATTCCTCCCCATTCCCATTTACCACCTACGAATAAAGAATTTTCTCTGTCATTGGCATTCTGCTGACTCTTTGTTGATAATATTCAAGCATCATGACATTCTATGTGAATTATCTCCCTGCATGACTGCCTACGTGACACAGAGCTTCTTGTGGGCAGGAGTCCAAATAGTGTAGTTTCTGAGCATAATAGATGCCCAAGAAAATTTTGGGATACTAAATGAAGTGATCAGAAAACATGAAGGTAGATGGGTTGTGAACCCAATTCATTTAATACCAATTGAGAACAATAACAAAAAACTATTTTGAAGTATAGGGAACTAAAGTAGGAAAAGGCAAAGAAGGGCAGAGCTGAAGCCATTACTCCTTTTAATAGTCAGTCTTAATGGCTATCTGCGTTCATGAGACTCCAGCAGAAAATAGAAAGAACTCCAGGTCATTTAAGCAATGTAATTTAATGTGGAAATTTGGCTATGCAAGTGATGGAAAGGCGAGAGGTCAAATGAAGGACTGAGAAGCAAACTATAGGTTAGCCAAGTATGGGAGATGAAACTTTACCTCTTCCCATCTGAAGTGTTTTTAGCTGGGGCTCTTTAACAGAAGTCAGATTGGCAAGAGAAAAACCGTTTATTAGCACATGCACTATGTACATCGTGAGGGAGAAACCTCAGTAACTCAGAGTTGTGGCTTAGAAAAAGATATACACACCCCATATTCATTGCAGCATTATTTACAATAGCCAAGATATGGCAGCAACCTAAGTATCCATCAGTGGATAAATGGAGGAAAAAAAATAGATAGAACATAATATTACTTAGCCACAAAAAGAATGAAATTTTGCTATTTGCAACAATGTGGTTGGGCCTAGAGGGTATTATGCTAACTAAAATAAGTCAGACAAAGACAAATGCCCTATGATTTTACTTATACATGGAATCTTCAAACAAAACAAGGGTGCCTGGGTAGCTCAGTTGGTTAAGCATCCAACTGTTGATTTTGGCTCACGTCATGCTCTCAGGGTCCTGGGATTGCGCTCCATGTCTTTGAACTCTGCGCTCAGCAGGGAGTCTGCTCCAGGATTCTCTCTCTCCCTGTCCCTCTGCTCTACCTCTGGAATAAATAAATAAATCTTTAAAAAAATATAAACAAGGGACACCTGGGTGGCTCAATTGGTTAAGCAGCTGCCTTCGACTCAGGTCATGATCCCAGGGTCCTGGGATGGAGTACCACATCGTTCTCCTGCTCTCCCGCCTGCTTCTCCCTCTGTCTGCCTTTCCCCCTGATTGTGCATGCTCTCTCTCTCTCTCTCTCTGACAAGTAAATAAAAATCTTTAATTAAAAAAATATAAAACAAATAATCAGAATCAGACTCAAATATAAAGAACAAACTGATGGTCCAAAGGGTTGGGGGTAGGGGTTGGGCAAATATGTAAAGGGGATTAAATGGTACGAACTTCCAGTTAAAAGATAAATAGATTGTGGGGATGAAAATTACAGCCTAGGGAGCACCTGGGAGGCTCAGTGGGTGAAGCGTCTGCCTTCAGCTCAGGTTGTGATCCCAGAGTCCTGGAATCAAGCCCTGCATTGGGCTCTCTGCTCAGCGGGAAACCTGCTTCTCCCTCTCCCACTCCCCCTGCTTGTGTTCCCTCTCTTGCTGTGTTTCTCTGTCAAATAAATAAATAAAACACTTAAAAAAAAAAAGAAAGAAAAGTAGGGCAGAGGGAATATAGTGAGTAACACTGTAGTCATGGTGATACATGCTGACAACACTTGAGGTGAGCATTGTGTAATGTACAGAAATACTGAATTGCTATGTTGTACACCTGAAATGTACACCTGAAATGTCAACTGCGAAACAACCCCCAAAAACAACCAAACAAAAAATCCCGAAAAACAAAAACAAACAACACCCAAAGTTGTAGCTTACAACTCCAGCTTATGTAACATCTTCAACGAAGAACAATAAATTTGTAGGGAAATGACAGGACAAGGAGAGCAGTTTCAGGCTTCCAAGGATGGCAGGCTGTGAGATGGTAAATACATGGGAGGGTACTCACTGAGTAAGGTTCCTCTGCGCATTGCTCTGGTGCCATCTCAGGGATAACAGGAGTCTGTTTCCAGGAAAGGGAGAATTTATAGCTTACCTTTAGGCAGAAAGGGGGAGGATAAGGGAAGCTTTTCTCACGTTTCCTGCTTCTTAATTGCTTTTAGCTCAAAATAATTTTTATGTCCAAGAGGCATATTTTTGGGGTGATGTATTCTAATTTCCTTCAGCTGAAGTAGGAAGCTGCTATCACCCTCAGGGCGGAAAGCATAATGTGACAATGTGACAAGAGTTCCCAGGACCAAAAGGCCAGAGCTCTTTAGAGGAAGCTAACCCAAGTGGAAGCTTCCTTGTGACAAATGACACTGCTCTGGGTTGAGCTATGCTATGGAAGCTAGAGCCAGAAGAGGACGCTTCTGCTGCCAGAGGTCATGCCCAAGTGTAAGAGAGGAGCCCAACATCTCGCTTGTCTGCCCTCCCATCTCTAGAAGATACCTCCTACTGGCCAGACTCAGACATAAACCTGCTAAGGTGGGAGCCTAGAGAAAGCAGCCTGCAGAAGTAGGCTTTTCTTTTCTTTCTCTCTCTCTCTCTCTCTCTCTTTCTTTCTTTATTTCTTTCTTTCTTTCTTTTTTTGTATTTATTTATTTATTTGAATGAGAGAGCACAAAGGGAGAGTGACAGGGAAAAGCAGACCCCCCACTGAACAGAGAGCCTGATGGGGGACTTGATCCCAGGACCCTGAGACCACGACCTCAGTCGAAGGGAGACACTTCACCGACTGAGCACCCAGATGCCCAGAAGTGGGCTTTTCTGTGACACTGGGTGGAATCAGGTGGCCGCCTGAGGAACAGACCTGGAGGCAAAGGTGCAGCAGGCCATCCCATAACTTTTTTTCTTCCCTACAACTTACATTGTGATCTCCAGTCTTCTCTCCATTCCTAAACACAGGATGAATGTTCATGCCTTCACTGCAGCATGGCGTGCCATCTGTTTCTTCCTGTTGGAATTTAACAAATTGTTCAAAGCCCAACTGGACCACATTTTATAGCCTTTCTCATGTTATCAGTTACATAGAATATCCCACTGGTACTTTATAGCACTTCAGTTATATTTCTTCTGTAACAAAAATTTTTGGTTTACAGTATGGCGACTTGTATATGTATCCTCCGCTCCTAATATTAAAAATGTTTTCAGCTAATGCTTGACCAAAAAGCCCCCGATTCAATACTCTCTTTGATGCCAAAGTGTGTGGACTGTGAGTTGTGTCCATAGGGCAATACCTGAGGTTTGCCTCCATCCACTGCCCAGGCACTACAGCCCCAGGGCGAACTTCTATTAGTATTAGTTCAAGGAAAAGACAGGAAAAGAACTTTTTCCTGAGGTGTGGGGAGGTTGATGCTGCAACGGATGTCAAGATTTTGCTCTCTTTTTCAGAGAATCCATTGCTGGCACGAACATAATGTAGTTAGAAAAATAAGTCCATTAAACTTTTAAAAAAGATTTTATTTATTCATTTGAGAGAGAGATAGCACACAAGCATGGGGAGAGGGAGAAGGAGAAGTAGACTCCCCGATGAGCCAGCCAGGGCCCAATGTGGGGCTCGATCCCAGAAACCAGAGTTCATGACCTGAGGAGAAGGCAGATTCTCAACCATCTGAACCACCGAGGTACACTAGTACATTGAACTTTTTTTAAAAGACTTTTTTTTTTCTTCCAAAGACAGAGAAGATTTCTATCTTTTTTCAAGACAAGGTCCTAGAGGGTAAGAAAGTTGTGGTCCATATGTTTTTCCTTCACAAGTGACATGGGAGCTGATTTATTAACACCAGTATTGGAGTTGGTCACTATCTGCAGACGTACCTTCAAACTATGTATTTTCCAATGTTATGGCAATCCCTGGAATGGTGAGGTGGTTCTTTTCAGGGTGTGGATTGAGGCTATCCAGGGCCCAGTCTGGATTAAAATGATACTACCTACCTGAATCATAGCAATGCCAAGGGCATGAATTTCAACAGATAAGCCTTAGTTAGTTGTTCCAAGATCTCAGTTTCTAGAAAGTTGAAACTTGCAACTATTTTGTGATCTCCACAGACTTGAGATATTCTTCAAAGTCTCAGACTGTGGATTTTTGAGACTCCCTCCTGTACTGTTCTAATTTTGCTTCTTTTCCAGGCATATTTTATTTTTAAAACATTGAGCACTCATCTGGGCTACATTTTCTATGCATTCCATATTTTTATGCATGGAAAATATCCTTATCCTGAAAATCATGTAAATAGTAAGTTACAAGAATGGACTCTTATTTGTATCCAAGTAAATTGATTCCTTCCATCCTTCAAGAATTATTATTCATGAGATTATCTACAGTGCAGAGTACCGTTCCAGATTCTAGATTCTGAGGAGGTAACATTAAAGTGGGACTTTGGAAGCAGGGAGTCAACATTTGGTTCTATCATTAAGTAGTTCTGTGATTTGAGGTTAATTTCTTAACTTCTGTAAGATTTAGTTTATTTGTAGAATTAGGAGCTTGGACTTCACAAGATTAATGCTAAGCTCTTTTCCAGCTCTGAAATTCTATGATATTATGATTTAAATATTTGCATATATGGGCCAGGCAGCTAAAACTCTATGAAGTACACACCTCTGACACATGAGGTCCTAAGAGATATAACCCGATTTTCCAAGTATCTTTGGTGAGTGAGGGGTGGGAGAAATACAGGAAGACATTGGCAACTGTAGGATATGAACCATCTTTCTGTAACTTTTATCTCCCTTTTTCCTAGTTTTCTATTCAAAACCAGTTTTATCACAATTTGCAGCTGAGTAGAATCAAAGTAGGACATAAAAATCAATTCATGTTTATTCTGTTTTCATAGATCATTTAAAATTACCAAACGATGTGCCAAGGATCTATAACTGGTCCCGGTGTGTCATTTGTGGGCTCAGATGACGAGACTGCCTAGAGAAACGAGAATATCATTTCATGTCTCCAGGCAGGTGAAGTCTGCACAGACAGGAAGAGGCAAGCTCATAATCCGAAGTGAGGCCTGGGCAGTGGGGAGGGCAGGAGAGGGACAGACATGGCAGATTGGGGAGCAAAGACCTGAGAGGCCGGGAACACATCTGCACTGGGAAAGAATCACAGGAATGCAAGCTCTGGGAGGTTCAACAGTGATTGCTGATCAGGATGATGGCTGGGGGCTCTGCTCAGTGGCTGATTTCATGTTTTCTCTTTTTTACCATTAGTCACAAAATGAATCAGTTGCATTCAGAGCCAGTATCAGTCATAAAATGACAACTCATTAACTGTTATCTTCCCTGCACAACATTTATCATTGTTGTTTTCCCTTAATGCCAGTTATTAAAAATACATTGCAAAAATTTAGAATAACATGCAGACAAAGACTCACAAGGGCTGATTGTAACCCGTGTACTCTTTTCAGTCATTATTTATTAATTTATAGGATGCTCCAGAGTGATCAAATCCCCTCATCGAAATCAAAGATTAAGGACAGCCAGACTACGCTTAAAATATCTAAAGGAATAAGTTGTTTACTTTCTTCTTCCCAGTTGCCTTCCCCAAAGTGCCTGGATATGCAAACAGGTGGAGAATCAGGTAGCTTCTTGGCTCTGTAAGTCACCCGTGACACCTGCTGTGACATTTCTGAGAGTTCTTCCTGAAACTGACCTATGATGAAGGGCTCCAGCTGGGCTCAAATGGGTGACCTGCGGTTCTAATGTGGTGCTTCCTGGCTGTGCTGGAGAACTGCACCAGAAAGCATACTCACGCTTAATGCTCACGCTTAATGTTCAGTGGATTTTCAGTCCAAGTTCCAAGGTCACTCAACAGGAAAACATCACCTTTTCAAAAATAGTGCTGGAACAAATAGATAAATAAATGCAGGGGGAAGAAAGAAACTCCAACCCTTAACCTACCCCACGTACAAAGTTTAACCCCAAATGGGCCATAAGGTTAAACGTAAGAGCTAAAAATATTTACGAAAGCTTAGACGAAAATCTTTATGATACTGGATTAGACAAAGATTTTCTAAACAGGACACAAAACTCACATTTCTAAAAGAAAAATGGAAGAAATGGACTAGATCAGGGGTGCCTGAGTGGCTCAGCGGGTTAAGCATCTGTCTTTGGTTCAGGTCATGATCCCAGGGTCCTGGGATTGAGTCCCACTTTGGGTTCCTGCTTAGCGGGGAGCCTGCTTCTCCCTCTTCTGCTGCTGCTCCCCTGCTTGTGCTCTTCCTCTAATAAATAAAATCTTTAAAAAAATTAAAAGAAAAATGGACTAGAAAAATTAAAAACCTTTTCTGTTTGAAATATTTATGTCCTCAAGGAGCTGAGAGCGAAAAAGTAAGCTAAGACCTCATCCAGAGCATATAAAGAACTCTTACACAAATATAAAAGAATTTTAAATGGGCAAAAGATTTGAAGAGATACTTCACAAAAGTGGCCAATGACATCACAAAGGATGAACAACACCAGCAGTCATCAGGGAAATGCAATAGAAAACACTACATTGCCTGTGACTTATCATACAGCAAGGCCTGCTTTTAAGAAATTAACATTACATTGAAGACTTCTACTTCCGTAATTTGGGAAAATAAAGATTCTATGGTTACTGAGAAGCAGCAAGCAATAGTGAAGAGAGATAGAATTGGGTTCTGAGTACTTTGTCATAGAGCTCAGTATCTGCATGGAAATATAATAAAAGGGACAAAAAGGGTATCCAATGGCATTTCAGACATGAGTAGTCATCACAGCTTCATCCTCTTTCAGTGGCATTTCTCCTGCCGAATATCTCCTTGGGACCAAATTCCATTCTCATGTAGGTCATAGTTTGGAGTCTTCTGTGTCACATAATTGTATTATCTCTACTATCACAAAGTGAATCCCTTTGCCACTCAGTGAAAATATAATACACTTTATATTGTAAAGACATCTCTCAGGATTTCCAGCCCAAGGTCATTTTTTTTTTCTTGGAATGAAACACAGCTTTATCATTTGGTAAGCCTAGTAGCAGAAGTCTTGAGACTATTATTTACTTAAAAAAAAAAAAGTGCCTCTTCTGGTTTTAAGGGAGTAGCTTGCATCAGAGCATACCTCCTGTCTTGAAACAAACAACAAACATTGGATACAATAAAAAGTCAATTAATAAAAATGGCTATTTAAAAACACTGGAAAAAAAATAAAAGCAATGGAAGAGAACCAAGGCAACCAGAAATTAAAAAAAAAGAAAAAAAAGAAAAAGAACACTGAGGTAAACTTGTCTTGCTCTGCAACTTTTGCTCCTTGAGGCACTTGCTGATGAGCAGTTTGAAGGTCAAAATTTAAATACAAGAGACTTAAAGCTTGTTGTGATCTCACCAAGCTAATGATGTAAAATAGGAGTTTACAGATACCCAGGGACTCCTGACTTCACTGGCAAGGTTCTGAAGAAAAGGGAACCATGGAGAAGTAAGGCCATCTTTCCAGTTGGCTTTTGCCCTTTTATGTTATAAAATGAGTAAGGCTCCTACTCTGAAGAACCTCAGCTTGTTTTCTATGGAAACACCTGGAGCTTCCCAATTCTTTGTTCAGAATTCACCTCCAGAGACCACCACAGGGGGAAATTTTCAGTACAAGCCCTTCCCTTTTGTGTGTGTGTAGTTAGTTCAAGGTGAATTAACCCACCATGGAAACAACAATAAAAGAAACCCAAGAATCTTGAGACCAGCGTCTGATGAAGAAAGGATTAAATGTATGAAGATGAAAGAACAATGAATTTTGAGACGTGAGGGGCTGGCTGCATCGGTTCTCATGTTTTTTTTTCTTCTAGAAACTGGTTCCTGGGTGTCTCAGGCTATAGAAACCACCAAAGGTGTCATAGCACTTCACCCTCTCACCAAAGTGACTTTAGGGCAGTAGTTAGCAAACTTTTTCAGTAGAGGCTGGTTTAGTCAATATTTTCAGTTTTTTCTGTCACCTAGTCTCTGTCGCAGCTAGCCCGCCCTGCTGTTGTCACAGGAGCACAGCCAGAGACGAAAAGTAAATAATGAGAATGGCTGTGTTCCAATACAATTTTATTTATGGACACTGAAATTTAAATAAATTTCATCTCATCTTCTCGCATCAAAAGTTACTACTTCCTTTTGATGTCTTTCTTTTTTTGCCATTTAACTTTAAAAAAAAGGTGATGGGGAATAAGGAGAACACTTGCGGTGATGAGCACAGGGTGCTGTGTAAAACTGTTGAATCACTAGATCGTACACTTGTAACTGATACTATGCTGTACATTAACTAACTGGAATTTAAATAAAAACTTTAAAAAGTGAACAAAATATTTTAAAAATCTCCATTCTTCACAGGCTGTACAGACGCAGGTGGTGGGTGCATTGACCCATGGCTACAGTGTTTTAACCTCCGTCTTAGGGTCTCAAGTCCTCCCTGATATTCAGGGTCCTCGGAGATACTCTTTCTCCGTAATGAAGGCACTACTGTCATATGGAATTTCGGGGAAATACTCAGGATAATCTGTTCCTGGAGTCGACTTCAACTGCTTAATAGCCGCATCAAGGAAGAGAAGATGGCTTGTTAGTTTCGTGGTTATTCTCAGCGACGGCTCCGGAAATAACTTGCTTTATTGTTCTCCTTCTTCAGAGTAACGGGCTCGGAACATGAATGAGAAATCATTCGGAGCGTCGCGCTGTACTGTCGAGAAGGCAATGTGGAGTGAGACGTGATTTTTGTTTTTGTCGTTGTTGAAATCTTACATTTGTTAATGAATGGCTTCTATTTATGAACAGGTGTAAGACCACTAGATTCCTGCACACATTCGAGGGGGGGACCATCAGTAGGGAAGTGGCCGAAACCACAGTAAAAATACTGACATGTATCTTTCTTTATGACTTGAACTAAATGTGAGAATTAAAAAAGAAAGATCAAATGGCAGTAAGATAATATGGACATATGACAGTACGCATCCAACTGTAAGATTGTTGTAGTTCAGAGATTTATACTAAAGTGATTAAAAAACCCACAGAAATCTATCCTGTAGAGGATAATAAGTTTATGCAAATCTTTTTAATGCAAATCGGAAAATGTTAGAAATGAATTTTAGGTGGACATAAGGATATCCCATTCCAAGGCAAGTTTCCAGTTTCGGAAAAGAAAATCAAATCTGATGTTTACAGCAAATTTGGAAATGGTTTTCTCGCCTTTATCAAAAACAGCTCCTGTTTTTCCCTGAGAGTACTTCCAACGAAGGCCCGGAGCCTGAGGAATTTCGCTGACATAGAGAAAGATTAGTGGGACAGACCAAGACAATAGCGAGAAGCTGCTTCAGGGAGGGTATCTTTGGCAAGAAATGGAGTATTTGAGTGAAAAGACTCTCAGTACTGTCCGTCAGATGACAGTAAACTTGTCCTAGCCCAGCAGCAAGAGAGAGTTGTGCAAAGGCCATTAACTGAAAGGACCAGTAGATGGCATAAATAAGTCAGGATAGACTCAGAGGCTCAAGGAAAGGAAAAGGACATTCTGCCAGCTCCTTACTTACCTGTCTAACGCTTCTGTCTGAGCTGGCACTACTTGCCTCTTGGATCCTAGCTCTCTGAGCTATTGTGACTTTAGTTCACATTCAAGAACGATCCCACAAACGTGTCCTGAGGGTCTTAGGACCAAAAACTCAATGCAATGATGAGATCAAGGTAATTATATTTACCAGCATTATTTTCCTATACCCCCATGCTCTTTTTCCTTTCTAACCCCTTCTTTTTCTTCTTCCTCTGTCCCTCTCTCCCTCCCTGCCATTAAGCCTCAGGTACAAATAGGTGAGCCCACCATCATCACCAGTTGTCAAACCCTCTATTTTTAAACTTTCCCCCTCTTCTTCTCGGACTTCCAAACAGGTATCCCCCCATACGCATTCATGTGCATGTATTGGAGATCTACTCTTGAAAGTGTATGTACATGGGTGACACATGTAGTGTTTTGTACATATTTATATTCTTAGTGTTCACAAATGGCATTATTTTGTTGTTTTGTTTCGCTTTCTTTTTTTCCACTGAATATTCGGTTTCTGAGAAATGCTCAAGTTGCCACTACTTCTAGTTGCTATCTATGATTATTTCACGGTGTGGACCTACTACATTTTAACTGGGTATTCTTTTAGTGATGGACAGAGCTAGGACCCGATTGTTTAGGGGTCACCTTTCATTTGTATCTTTCCTTAGCACATTGTCAGATTTAAGGAAAAAAACTACATGTTGTCAAATGGCTTCTAAAAATGTGATACACACTGAATCAGACTGAGAAGGCAAGCTGTGTATTTTAGAAAAGCATTCTGAGTCCAACACAGATCAGCTCTGCTCCTTTAACGCTGCTAGAAGGAATTTCTGATTCTCA
>PISX010024841.1:0-27154 GCA_004024625.1 Mellivora capensis | reverse complement strand
TTTTTTTTTTTTTTTTTTAAAGATTTTATTTATTTGAGAGAGAGGCAGTGAGAGAGCATGAGCGAGGAGAAGGTCAGAGGGAGAAGCAGACTCCCCGTGGAGCTGGGAGCCTGATGCGGGACTCGATCCCGGGTCTCCGGGATCATGACCTGAGCCGAAGGCAGTCGTCCAACCAACTGAGCCACCCAGGCGTCCCCACAAGGGCATGTCTTAAAGGCTATTTCAGAGCAACGTCTCCCAAGTTACCCATCGATTTCCTGTACCGCCCCAGGGAACAATGTGTAACAGCATAAAAATAATGATAATGTCTATTGTATTTCAAACATACTACAAAAAAAGGGCAAGTGATTTCTCCCTACTTTCCCCTAAATAAACTCCACTAGCTTATTTTCTGTTGAGATTTATCTTAGCCTCAAAATATTAAGATGCCACTGATTAAACACGTATTAAGACAGATTTCTACTTTTGTTAACTGGTACCTGCCAAAAGGTGTTTTTCAATTAAACCTGAAAGCTGAAGAGAACTAGAACTTATTCAAGAAGTGCCCACAAGAGGCTGAGCTCTGACTTCACATTTGATCTTTAATGCTAAAAGTAACACTTAAAGTTATGGAGTAAGCAGTGTCTTCATCTTATAAAGAAACATACCCACCTCAAGAGTTTATCAAAGATTATCCCTTCGTAAACAGCAGCCCCAATACTTAAATCCAGGCTAGCCAGCCTGGCTTTTCACCACCAATTCTCAGGATCATCAGCCCCGGACTGGCCATCTTGGAGCCAGGCTACTGCCCTGAAAATAACTATTAGGCCCTCAACCCCACACCAGGCAATCTCACATTAGCTCTGGCTTCTTCAGTTTAGCAAAGGAGATACCTCACCTCATCTCATAGCTGAGTCTGGGAGAAGCTAAGTTATAAACAACTCCCGTAGGAAGGTCTAACCATGGTGACGAAGGTGGGCTCTGAAGCACAAAAGGACTTGTTCAACTCCCAACTTCACTACTTACTTCGTCAGTGTCCACCGAGAAGTCCCTCAGCCTCCTGCTTTCCATTCACTCATCCATAAAAGCACCGACCTCACAGGGCTGTTAGAAGCGGGATTATATACACAAAATGCTTACCACTATGCCGAGTGCTCAAAAAGAAGATTCCTTCACTATTTCTACTATGTTTCTTATCTCTAGGAAACTCTTTTGTGTACACAGTGCTCCTACAGGGTAATGTGAGACTTCTGCTTAGCTCCGTGGGCAGAACAAGTTGAGGATAGAGTATGATATACTCCTAGGAATTCACACTTAGGAAGCAGTTTCAAAATCAGGCTGCAACGTTAGAAACTTGCAACTGGTACATCTCATATTAGAACAGTTAGCTTCCCTCTCAAAGTCTTTGCTTACCTTCCTTCATGGAGGCTGTCCGTCGCCTTGTTCTTTTTCTCCCCTTGTGATCTTCTTCTAGTATCTTATCATCAAAGCCAGTCAGCTCAATGGTCTCAGACTGACTTGTGGGTCCAGCTGAGAACCATTCTGGTTCTTCTTCTGTGTAGGAATCATTTCTTCTTCGCTCACCAAAGACGCGCTTACTATCCCCAAACTCCCTCTGGAAAAATACACAATGCAGGATAAAAAAATAAGGTTCTAGTTAAGGCATTTCTACCTCAGTTAAGGTCCTGATGAATTAAGTAGTGCTCAACACAATGAATATATGATGCTGCAGACTTGAAGTCCCTCCCCACCCCCCAGCACACTCTCTGTTCTTCTCTATCTGGCTGAAGAATGGGCTGTGTTCATCCAGCACCTCAAAATAACCTGGTATAAATGAAGAGCATATCATGTCCCTAAGTACACGAAGGGCCAAAGGATCTAGAAGACAAACCCTAAATCGCTTGTCCTTATAGTCCCTCTCTCGATCTCGGTCTCTCAAGTCCCGCAGGTCCTTATCACTAAGGCGGTGATCCTTCTCAAAGGTCCGAGCAGAGATTATCCTCCCACTGCCAATCCTCCGACCACCAAGCAGGCGAAGCCCATCACTATCTTTTTCCAGTGGGCTTCCTGAGTGCCGGGAACTAACAGCAGCCGTCACATGGCAGCCCCCTCCAAAGCTTCGTCTCTGTGGGCTGAGAACAACATCTAAGTCATCTTCTTTCACACGCTCCCGTGGATCTGGAAAGATGCCAGAAAGAGAAAGGTAAGCAAACCAGCAGGGTATTTTTCCTTTCTCAGTGGTATGTCCACAACTAGTGGTGGTGAGGGTATTGGAAAAAAGAGTCACGGGACGCCTGAGTGGCTCAGCTGGTTAAGTGGCTGCCTTCAGCTCAGGTCATGATCTTGGGGTCCTGGGATTGAGTCCTGCATCGGGCTCCTTGCTCAACAGAGAGCCTGCTTCTCCCTCTGCCTGCTCTGTCTGCTGCTCCCCTTGCTTGTGCTCTGACAAATACGTAAAATCTTTAGAAAAAAAGAAAAAGGAAAAGAGTCACCACTGAAACAGCTACAGAGTGACATGAACATTACATATTTAAATAAGACTGACTCTTTTGCTCTCTTTGGAGCAATAAACGTATTTCATAATCAATGATTTTCCATGATCAGTCTCCATAACCCCTTATTATTTTTTTAAGATTTTTATTTATTTGACAGAGAGAGAGAGAGAGAGAGAGAGATGACGAGAGAGGAAGAGAATCGGGGGAGTGGGAGAGGGAGAAGCAGGCGTCCTGCCAAGCGGGGAGGCCGATGCGGGGCTCGATCCCAGGACCCTGGGATCATGACCTGAGCCAAAGGCAAATGCCTAACCGTGCTGCAAAACAGCTTGGCAGTTTCTCAAAATGTGCAACATACATTTACTATAGGACTCAGCCATTCTACTCTTAAGTATTTACTCAAGAGAAAAAAAGCGTATGCCTATATAGAAACTTGTACATGAATATTCATAGTAGTTTTAGTTAACAGTCAGAAACTAGAAACAACCCAAATGTCCATCAACAGATAAATGGATAAACGGTGGTGAATTCATACAACAGACTAATAGGCAATAAAAAGGGACTCTTTATATACCCAACATCACGATTGAATCTTAAAACTATTCTAAGTGAGAGAAGCGACCCAAAGAGTGCACACTATAGGATTCCATTTATACTGAATCCTAGAAAATGTAAACTAATCTGTAGTGACAGAAAGTAAATCAGTGCTTGGTGGGGGCTCGTGGGGGGAATGGGGGAGTATGAAGGACTCAGAGGTACCAGGAAATTTTGGGGGTGATGGAAATGCTTGTTACTTTGATCATGTAATGGGTTCACAGGTGTATGCACCTGCCGAAACATCAGATGGTCCACTCTGCGTGCAGTCTATTCTTTGTCAATTATATCTCGATAAAGAGCTGAGGAAACCAGACATGTCACCACACAAAAATTCTTCCTAGAAAAACCAGAAAACTGAAGTCCAAGTGAGAAAAAGTTCCTTTAAACTTCTCACCAGAAACAGTACCTAAAACGTATGTACTTTTCCAGAATTTCCATGGGGTGTCTCCATGTTTTCTAAAAACAAGACACAGTATAGACAAGTTTCCAGTTTACAGCTGAATAATTTAATACTCCTACCTATGGACATACCAAAGTTTATGTAACCCATTTCTACCCCTGGACATTTAGGCTGTTTACTAGTTTTTGTCATTTAATAAAGTTTCTGTGTAATCTTTAATGATTCTCCTAAAAGAAATTTTCTGTTCGAGGGACATTACTGTACTAAGTGTACTGTAAGCTGTGTAGAGGGATCTTATATCTCAAACTAGAGTCACCCCTATCTTCTTTGCCAAGTGCCAAATTTGTTTTATGATGGGTTTTCACTTATCTCAAAAGAAGTCTCTCTTGCAACAAGTTCCTTGACTAGCTTCTCCACTGCCAGCTCTCTACTTCACTCCTCAATCTCTTAATGCATTTAAAGAGTAAAGGTATAGGAAACCAAAAGCCAAACTTTAGTCCAGTCTCAAACTATATCCAAACCCTGTATTCAGACCATAATCCACTAGTAAGAATTGCCAGAACCAATTTATACCTGAGGACTAGTTTCATATAGGAGACTAAGCATAAGTGGATTTCCAGCACTGTTTTATGCTCACTACCATTCTGCCCATCACATCTCACTCAGTTATCTCGAATGATGAAGGGTAGCAGCACTTTTAATTCCAAAAGCACACAGTCTAATGCAGTCTATTTGCCACTGCTATATAGGAAAGCTGATTTTTCTCCGCTAATCAGATAAGCCCAGCTAATAAATCAGTTTCCTGAAAATGACATTTTTCCCTGAATACATAAAACTCTCAGCTAAGAAACCAGCGGCAAACAAATTTGCTGCTCCAAAATTGGTGCCCTGACTTCTACCCACTCACCTACTATCCTGCGCACAAGGGAAGGCCGGTCTGGATCCAACTCTTTCTTCAGACTTTCCACTGGTGAGTTCCGCCCTGAAGCTGGGTAGAGAGAGGCATGCCACTTTTCCGGGTCCCAGACACCATCACTACAAGTCAAAGGGTACACACAGTTAGCACGTGAACCTGCGGACCACATATGTGGTCTAAATTCTAAATTTCTTCAGGTAGTAAGTTATGAAAACCGCTTTCCAATATAAAACTCCATGGCTGCCATCAGAATGGTTAGCTCTTTTAACATGAAAACGAACAGCTACAGATGGTCCCTGATTTACTATGGTTCAACTCAAGAGGGTTCTACTTGGCAGCCGTGCACATTTAATAGAAACTGTGCTTCAAATTGTAGAAGTTTGATCATTGCCCAGGCTAGCAATGTGTGACATAATGACCTCCTGAGATGCCGTGCAGTGGCAGTGAGCACAGCCACAGCTCCCAGTTGGCCAGTGTGAACACAAGCGTAAACCACACCATTCTGTGTTTTACTTTCAATACAGCATTCAATAGGTTATGAGATATTCAACACTGTATTATATAATAGGCTTTGTGTTAGCTGATTTTGCCCAACTATAGGCTAGTAGAAGTGTTCTGAACACTTTAGCATAGCTAGGCTAAGCTATGATGTTCAGCAGGCCAGATATTTTATATGCATTTTCGACTAACAGTATTTTCAACTTACAACGGGTTTATTGGAACATACCCCCTTGTACACTCAGAAAGATCTGTATTAATTCAGTAATATTTTGTTGTTTTTCTTGTTGTTTTTCATAGAGCACCAACAGTCACTTGAAAACCAGTGGTCTGGGGCACCTGGGTGGCTCAGTGGGTTAAAGCCTCTGCCTTCAGCTCAGGTCATGATCCCAGGGTCCTGGGATCAAGCCCCACATCGGGCTCTCTGCTCAGCTGGGAGCCTGCGTCCCCCTCTCTATCTGCCTGCCTCTCTGCCTACTTGTGATCTCTCTCTGTCAAATAAAGAAATAAAATCTTAAAAAAAAAACAAAACTTCTTGGCATAAAATTATCAGGGTACACATACTTTTATTCTCACATGGAAATGTGCTAGTAATAATAAAAAAAATAAGAAGAGGAAAGACCTTCCCATCCTGGTATTTCTCTTCTCAGAATTAAAATTTATTTGATTCTTAAACTCCAGGTAATCCTCACAACAACACCAGAAGATAGGTAATATCTCCTTTACTGTGAGGAGTTTGAGATTGACAGGTTGACTCACTTATTCAAGAAATGCTTAGTTGGTACCTGCTGCTGTGGGGCAAATACTATGTCAGGTGCTATCAGATACTGATTTAATGGAGCGCTGGTCAGTGGAAGGATACAGTAGGTACTCCGGAGTCTATCATTATCCTTACCACCATTACAGGCAGTGAAGGACATGTGCAGAGTACCCTGCTGCTCGTGTTTAGCACAGTCTGGTCTGATCTAGGGGTTGGGAAGTCCTTTCAAAAGAAGAGTAAAGGGCATGGCTTATTAACTTATCCAGGATGTCCCTGGTGGTAATGGCAGAACTAGAATTCTGTCCCAGATCGCTGGACTCTAGAGCTCCTGCTCTGCACACTCTGCCACCTTATCAATAGAGAGGGAGTATCAAACTAGAACCCAGATCACACATTTTATGTTCTTAAGAGCTTTCTGTCTTGCTTGTGGGGAAAAACAAACAGTATGCATCAAAATTCTGGAAAAGTACATACCAGGCATTCCAAGAACTACTTCAAGTGAGAGCTTTTTCTCTCCCATATACTGATCTTCAGTCAAATGGGTGTTTTCCTCCTTCAGTAAGTATTTATGGAGCATCTTCTTTGTGCAGGACAGCATAGTTACTGTAATCCCCATGCACCACGGGTTTGTGTCTGATGTTTCATTTATACACAGACCACTGGTTTCCTTTTTTTTTTTTTTTTTTTTTTTAAGATTTTATTTGACAAAGATCACAAGTAGGCAGAGAGGCAGGCAGATAGAGAGGGGGACGCAAGCTCCCAGCTGAGCAGAGAGCCCAATGTGGGGCTTGATCCCAAGACCCTGGGATCATGACCTGAGCCGAAGGCAGAGGCTTAACCCACTGAGCCACCCAGGCGCCCCATGTCAAGAACAGTTTTAACAAGAAAATTCAATTTGAGGCATAAAAAAAATTGACATGAAATGAATGAAATGAAATGAATAAATGAAAAACAAAAAAACAGCTTATCTGAGACCTATTAAAAAAATCCTAACCAACTAGAACAGCCATTGTTCGAGTACCACCTTCATCAGGGGAAAGTGGTGAGGAATTGAGACTTAGCAACATTCTGAAGAGTAGACATACAAATAAAAATAATATGTCCTATTCAACCAATTAAACATAATACACTTTGTACATTAAAACTGAGGGCCATATGAACCATCTACCTGGATCTTTAAGAAGTGACCTTAAAGTCCTAAGGTGGCCATAACGAGTGCAATGCAGGGTTATTACAAAGATTTTCAGACCATAATTTAGCTCTAGTCTTCTCAGACCAAAGCCTTCTACCTCTTAGGAAGGAGCCCAAGATGCAAGAGAGCTAACCTAAACAGCTGAATGGTTTTTCTGGCTGGGGGCAAGGAGCGAGGTGGACCAGTACTGCAAGGGTCAGAGTCCTCCTGACCAGCCTCCTCAGGGAAGGCCCTTGAAGGACCTCCAAAGCAGTGCAAGAACAACCACTGACAGCACAGGCCCTGGAGAGGACTCCTGTGTTCAACTCTTAATCCTGCTTTCGGACTATGTGCCTCTGACCAAGTCATTTTCTAACTTTAGTTTCATCATTAGTTCTTTGAAAGATTTTATTTATTTGACAGACGGAGATCACAAGTAGGCAGAGAGGCAGGCAGAGAGAGAGGGGGAAAGCAGGCTCCCTGCTGAGCAGAGAGCCCGATGCGGGGCTCCATCCCAGGACCCTGGGATCATGACCTGAGCCAAAGACAGAGGCCCAACCCACCGAGCCACCCAGGCGCTCCATCATCATTAGTTCTTTGAAAGGGAATTGGTTTAGTAGTCCTTAGTCCCATGAAGCTCAACTTTGAATAGTTTAAAGCTAATTAATAATAAAACTGATGAAGACAATGAAGTAAGGTGCTACGTTGCCCACAGTTTATCTGTGATGTATATGAGCAGAAGCCCAACGTCATTACCCTTGAAATCTCCCCACTCATCATTCTACCAAAAAAACTCTAAAACAATTCTTAAAATACCAAGTTTGGCGTAACAAGAAGTTGACTAGAGGGAGCACACCCCTTCCCCTGCCCCCATACCTGTCATATTTTTCAGAGAGGCATGATGGCCTTTGTTTGGAATGAGGGCGTTCTTTTATATCCAAGAGTTCCTCCTAGAAAGAGAAACCAAATGGTGATTTTTGAATAATATTTCTCATACCATGTATTTTCAACTTATATTTGTTCTCAGTAATGACTGGAGTGCCTATCTTAAGGATGTCACACAGTTTTTATTTATTTATACCTGGGCTTATTCCAGAAAGGACTGGAGTTAGCTCATCTTACAAGAAGAAGCTCAAGCAAAATTGGCAAATAACCTCATAGAGATCAGTTTCTTGCTAAAAAAGACAATTCTCTCACAAACTGCCATTTAAAAATATAGTTGGAGTCTACAACGCTGAATGCTTATCGAGGTATGGAAGCTTCAGGCTTAAATAAAACCTCCAGTTAATTAATATTCTTAAATGCATTCGATGCCAATTTACAAGCAGATAGATTTTGTAAGGTAAAGTTGCAAGAAAACGAAGCACCGAAAACATCCATTTACCATTTCTTTGATTTGCCTGTTAACATTTCTCCCATTTAATTTAGCATTTGGGCTCTCTATACCCTTTTCTTTTTTTAAACCACAGAAGAGTAAATTGCATACTCCTGGTCCTTTACCCTCAATACTTCAGTGCTTATTTCCCAAGAATAAGGATATTCTTTCACAGTCTCTTATCCAGTTCCATGAGAGAATGAAGCCCTACAGAAAATAATTTGAGTGACTAGTTTTCCATTCTTCCACGGACTGTATTTGGCCAGTATCACTGTAGATGCATGAAAGAGAACCAAACCCATTACATGTAATAGATGCCTTAGGGCATAAGGGCTTACCTTCTACAAAACCTGGTTGAGAAGGCCTGCCAGTTTTATACAATCAGTTATCAATAATACTTTTATTTAACAATCCCTCCCAGATTCCAATTTGTCAACTAACCCAAAATGTCCTTTATATTGTTTTAGCCTCCAAAGCAGGATATAGTCTACTATCAGATATTGACTGTCATATTTCTTTGGGACATTTCTACAACTGGAACATCACTGTAATTTCTTCTTTTAGGACACTGACATTTCTAAAGAATACAGCCCTCACCCCCAAAAGAACATTATTCATTTGAGGTTTATCTAATGTTTCCTTGTGATTACACTGAGGCTAAGCATCCGCGAAAGAGAATACTAACATTGGAAATGTTGTGCCCATCTCAGACCATCACCTGTGGGTACTGTGATGTCCATCTGCCCCTTAGTAGTGATCCTGATTTTGATCACCTGGTCAAGGTCAAGGTATTCTCCAGTTTTTCTACAGTTCAGTTACTACTTTCCCACTTAAAACTAGTGTGCAGTCTGTGAGAAGACTGCACATATCCTGGTCTTCATCAAAATTTCCCCCTGAACTTAGCATCTATTGATGAATCTTGCCCATACCAATTCTGATTTCCCAACTCTGGGCCTCTGTCCATATCTACCAGTCAGCAGGTGGCATTTCATTGGGAGGGAAAACACAAACCATCCCTCTTCCCCCATGTATTTACCTATTATTGGCATGGACTCAGATTCCTAGTTTTTCCAATGGTTTAGAATTCATTCATGTCCTTATTTGGGGCTTCAAGTTGGGAGCCTCCTCAAGCTGGTTCCTGTGTCTTCTGACACGCCGCATCATTTTTCAAAAAGCACGTCCTCACTTTATCTTGTACCCATCCTAGCTCTCGTGTCAGCCACCTAACTCAGAGAAATCTGAGTTCTTTAAGTGAGGAATGGTATCAGAACCCAAGGTCTGGGAATTAGATATCCTCACCCGCTTCTCAGTGCTTTCGCCAGAGCTAGGTAGTAAGTGCAATTACACATGCACACGTATACCATGCACATATGTGTTAACATACACACATCTGCTTGTACACATGCAGAGACACAAAAAGCCATTGCCTTCTTGTTATTTACATTCCAACATTTTCTTAACAAAGAAAGGCAATTCCCAACCTTTCACTGCATAAAATGCTCCAACTGCCTTGCATAAAACTAGATACATACCACTGTGCATGACCTCAGTAATACCCCCATCTCAGGCCTCATAACAGAACGCCTGCTGCTTCTCTGATCACTGCTTCCCATATCCTGGGGTAAACATGGAGGAATAGACGTACTCTCTCAGCCTATAAGGAATCATTGCACACAAGCATGCCATGACACTTGAATCTTCAGACACTTGAATCATCTAAATATTTTCTTCATGATAGCAAAATGCCCTAGGACCAGATGATATTTTGGTTTTAAAACCAGCATATCAATCATGTGATCATCTGTCTCTTTGATAGAGTGAGCGAGCAAGTGTGTGCAACAGCACAAGCACGTGGAACGGGAGGGAGAGAGAGAAGCAGGGCCCCGACTGAGCAGATGACCCCAGGATGCTGGGATCATGATCTGAACCAAAGGCAAACATTTATCTGACTGAGCCACCCAGGCACCCCTATCATTTGCATCTTCTTAGGATTTACTAATGTCTTTTTAATTGGGAAGAAATACCTAGAAAAATCTAGAAGTCTGAGATAAACAGAATTCCAAATATAAGAAAATATCCAAAAACTGCACAAAATTCTGAAAAACCTGTTAAAGCAATGACCTACAACCCAGAAATTACCAGTAAAAACTGGAGTCCAGGGAGATCATTAGGACACTTTGTCAGTGATGCAGGGTGCATTCAGGGGTGGGTGAAGGGTGGCTGGACCAACAGTAGTTATGATGATAGTAACATCACAATACAGAAATCCTGAGGACAGGAAGGCTTAAAACGTATTCCAGTAGAAACAGAAAGGACCTTATAATATAGGAAATACTTATACTACAGGAAAAAAATACTGCAAAGCAATTTTCTGCTATTAGAAGAAACCCACAGATTATTTCATATTTCTGTACCACTCTTAAATCCAAACATTAAACTAAGAACCCTAGTACACTATTAAACCAAGAGAAACATATTTTATACTTAAACATGTATACTCTCAGGGCGCTTGGGTGGCTCAGTGGGTTAAAGCCTCTGCCTTCGGCTCAGGTCATGATCCCTGGGTCTTGGGATCGAGCCCTGCATCGGCCTCTTTGCTCAGCAGGGAGCCTGCTTCCTCCTCTCTCTCTCTACCTGCCTCTCTGACTACTTGTGATCTCTGTCAAATAAATAAATAAATAAAATCTTAAAAAAAAAAAAAACATGTATACTCTCAATATACTAAAGTTTCTATGTAATAAGGCTTTATTTGAAACTTTTAACGGCCAAAGATAATAGGGAGCCCAGGTGATAGGTATCTTCTATTACTACCACACCTGTTGGCTGAATCTAATGACTTTACTTATTTATTTAGGAGTCACCTGGAAGAGATTAACATTTTAACATACGCACAAAACATGCAGGAGGACCAAACATTCTATTTGTGGGGATCAAAAAAATTTTTTCACAAAGGTAAACAATCTTATAAAAAGGGAAATGGGGAGATTAAGGAAATATGATGATTCTAATTCATGTGGAATCCCAAGTGGGATTCCCAACAGAAAAAGGACATTAGATAAAAAAAGGAAGGTGAATAAAGTATGGATTTTAGTTAATAACAATGTATTAACATTGCTAATTGTAACAAATATACCATACTAACATATTAACAGGGAGAACTCCATGATCCCAGTTTTTTTACGAATCTCACACTATTCTAAAAAATAAAATTTACTTCTACTTCATACCATATACAAAAATAACTCAAAATGTATCAAAGACCTAGACATAAGAGTTGTAACTATAAAACTCTTAAGAAGAAAATGCAGGTGTAAAAAGTTCATGACCACAGATTAAGCAATGTTTCTTAATTGGGACATGGAGAAAGCATAAACAACCAAAGGAAAAAAGCAGGTATGTTGGACTTTAGGAACTTTTGAGCTTCAAGTGACTATCAAAGTGAAAAGGCAATCCACAGAACAAGAAAAGATATTTATAAATCATATATCTGGTAAGGGTCTAGTGTCCAGAATATGGAGAGAATGTGTATAATTCAACAACAAAAAGACACCAAACGACCCAACTTACAAATAGGTAAAAGATTTCAAGAGATTTTTCTCCAAAGAAGATATACAAATGGCCAACAAGCACATAACGAATGCTCAAAATCATTAGTCATTAAGGAAATGCAAGTCAAAACCACAGTGAGATGCCACTTCACACGTACTAGGATGGCTATTAAAAAAGGGAAAATAACCAGTATTGGCAAGGACGTGGAGAAACCGAAACCCTTGTGCATTGCTGATGGGAAATGTAAAACGGTACAGCTGCTGTGGAAAAGCAGTGGCAGTTTCTCAAAAAGTTAAGCGCGGTTACTCTATGACCCAGCAATTCCATGCCTAGGTATTTAAACTGAAAAGATTATATCCACACAAAAACTTGTACACAAATGCTCAGAGCGGCATTATTCACAAAAGCAAAAAAATGGACACAACCCCGTATCCCCATCAACTGATAAACAGACAAAATGTGGTAAGCCCATACAATGAATCCATTTTTATATGGCAATAAAAAGGAATAAAGTATTGAAACATGCTATAACACAGACCTTGAAAAGATTAAAAGAAGCCAGACAAAAAAAGCCACACACAGTATGGTTCTGTCCAACTCTGTTGGATGTCCAACATCCAACGTCTAGAATAGGTAAATCCATGGAGTCAAAAAGTAGATTAATGCTTGCCAGGGACTGGGGAAAGAGGATAATGGAGAGACTACTAGTGGGTACAGAGTTTCTGTATGGGGTGATGAAAATATTCAAGAATTAGAGGGGCGCCTGGGTGGCTCAGTGGTTTAAGCCTCTGCCTTCAGCTCAGGTCATGATCTCAGGGTCCTGGGATCGAGCCCTGCATCGGGCTCTCTGCTCGCCGGGAAGCCTGCTTCCTCCCTCTCTCTCTGCCTGCCTCTCTGTCTCTTGTGATCTCTGTCAAATAAATAAATAAAATCTTAAAAAAAAAAAAAAATTAGATAACAGTGATGGTTATACAACTTTGTGAATTTACTGAAAACCACTGAATGGTACACTTTTAAAGGGATGAATTTTATTATGTGAATTATATCTCAATAAAATTATTTTTAATAAATCAAACTAAGGTGGTGTTACAAGAGATTAATACTTGAATTTCTTTTCTTACAGACCTACTGCCCTAATCACAGACTGATAAATGCCAACAACCCTCAGATACGAGAGTTGCTCAGGTTGGTAAAAATGTTTTAACTTTCCCTCCCACATTATTCCAGTTGACTTTACTATGCCTGGCTTATATGAGGTGTGAATAAACACTCTGGCAACCGACTACACAACCTGATGGGGCTCCCAGAGCACAGGCAGAGCAGATAGCCAGTTATTACACAAACAGTGCTGCTGACCAAGCGGCTAAGACATAGCTCACCTGTCTAGAGAAGATGAAGAGCTATTTTCTTTGGTAGTAGGTTGTTAACTGGGAAATCAAAACAACAGTTCTTGGATAGTAAAAAGTTGCTGGGAATAACTTCAAACATCTAGTAAAATTAGACTTACTGTTCTTGAAAGCAGGGCCTCTTAAACCAATTTCATAGCTCCAAGGAAACCATATGCAAAACCATGCATTTCTGCAATTCCTGCAGTGAGTATTCATACCTTCAAAAGATCTCCAATGGACCCCAAAGAAGTTAAGAAGTAGCACTTTAAATGGATGTTTCTGAAAATGTGGTCCAAAGTCCACCAGGACATTTAGGGACAACGAGAGGCCCTTTTCATGGTGTTTAAAGAGTTAAATCTGTTACCTTCCACCAATGTCTTAAGTTGCAAAAGACAGTATTCCAGCCTACAAGGTCCCCCACATAGTGGGGAGGGGAGAAACCATGAGCCAAGTCAATACAAAAATTGCTCTCTTCATAGCTGTCCAGAGAACATTTCCTGTGTACCAGGCTTAGTATCTAGCCATACGCAGATGACTCTTGGCCTTGGCCCCATGGCTCTCCAGTCTCTCAAGAGAAGTGTTCTTGAACTTGCCATCTCATCAAGGGCCCTTAAGAATAATATTCCTGAAAAGGCACCCTTTTGGGATATTTTCTTTTTTTTTCTTTTTTTTTTTAAATTTATTTGTCAGAGAGAGAGCGAGCGAGCACAGACAGAGTGGCAGGCAGAGGGAGAAGCAGGCTCCCTGCCAAGCAAGGAGCCCAATGCGGGACTCGATCCCAGGACGCTGGGATCATGACCTGAGCCGAAGGCAGCCGCTTAACCAACTGAGCCATCCAGGCGTCCCCTTTTGGGATATTTTCAAAGAAAATCTTCAACTTTGGCTAAAGGCAAAATACTTGGAAAGTGCCTACTCTAAGCTGGGAATACTCTCTCTGTATGATTATTATAGGAGGAAATAGGAGAGTACCCTTTTGCAGAGTCCTAAGAACCCACAGGAACTTACTAATTATAAACAAATTCACTACAATCACCATCTGGACAGGAAGAGTTAATATCTGAAAACTTTTTTGCACAGGTTTTAAAACCTGACTAAGCAAGAAATAAGCTGCTAGTGGCCCCAAAGCCACACAGCCAAAATAGTATAAACACATTTTCTTAGTTTTAGCAACCTTCTCAAAGAAAATCTGTCAAGCTTCCCAAAACAATCTATTTGGGAATTACTAATATGGATACCCACTTACAGTGATCAGTTTTGAAGTAGAAAGTAAATGAATGTGAATATAAGCCCAAAACAACAGTGGTTAAAATCCACATCCAGTTTCTTGTTGCAGAAATCCCATGTAAAAGCAGCTATGCATTCTGATGACATTCTGACATTACAAATTTCACAGAAGTCCCTTACATAAGATGAAAAGGAAATATTCTTTACCTTTGTAAGCTAAATTTAATTCTTAAGAGTAAAAAACACAATTTTTAAAAAACTAACATATATTTTGTAAAAAACCCAGAGTTTTATTTCATTGTTAGTGGTCAAAAGACTCTAGAAGTGACCGAATACCTTAACTGTGTGTGTGCCTGGCTCTTCCTAAAGAAGGCAAATGTCCCCAGAGCAGTATTTGGGTTGGGTCATCCGCCTTTGACCTCCTGTCCCAGTCCCCACCCTCCACACACCCACTAGCATTGGGGTTAGTCATCAAGCTCTTAGACAGTTGCTGACTGACCAGATATTCATTCTGCCAACTCAGATTACTTTTCTGAAAGGATGAGAAAGCTGTTAAAAATAGATCACAACAGGGTAATGGTACCCAAAGATGATAGCCAATGCAACGGTGAACTAACAACATAGGGGGTACATGGGATACATTCCACCATTCCCCACTTATGAAGTTTGTTGCTGGAGGCATCATTTACAACAGTTCTTACAGGCAGGTCAGGATTTCAACAGTCCTGCAGAGCTGTTAAGCAGGACTTCGCACCTGGATTCATCTAAGCATCTAATGGTGGCTGATCTGATGCAAAGACTTTCTTCTACCGAAAGATCTGAAACTAAGGAAATGGGGGGAAACTAAAGGTATGGGGGAAAAAACCAGAAAAGTCTGTTTTCTCTGTTGATCTGCCCAACACAATAAAAATAAACTTTGGCTTTTAAAAGTGTTCATACAACTGATTAAAACAATGTAAAACTTTAAGTAGGTAAAGACTAAAAGGAAACTTAAAATCATTTTCAGGGTGGTGGCATTATGTATTCAACAGGACTTTCCAGTTTCATATTAAAGTGGAAATGGTTACTGTGACATTTAAAAATAAGCATCTTGATCTAAAGTTGGGATCTAAAGAAGGTACCTTTGAGTATGCCCCTCAGTACTTCATAAACAGTTTTCATACTTACTGTATGCCACTTTTCTAAGCACTTGACATGCATTTTTCTCATTTATTCCCTACAAAAATCCTATGAAGTAGATGCCATTCCACCCACATTTTACAGAGGAAAAGGATGAGAATCAGAGAAGCTAAGTATATAGCTGAAGACTGCACAGGGTAAGTAAGTGGTAAAGCAGGGGATCCTAAACCAGGCAGTGGGGCTCAACATCCCAATCCTTCTCTCTTCATTGCTCCTCTTGAGAGGACAAGGGAAGGGGCATGACACCTCCCAGCAACTGTCACTCAGTGTCGGGTTTGTCCCTGCCCAGTGGACTACTGGGAAGTCTGAATCAAACTGCCTCATCCTTAGGCAGGATTTCCTTAAGCCTGCTTCCATTCATAGCACCTTTTCCTGAATCAAAGACCCTAACCACAAATTTCTATGTTAAATGACCGGTTCCTTATCTAGCTAGAAGTTCCCACCATGAGCAAATAGGAAAGGACACTCATGGGGCAACAGCCCTGAATCCCAACTTTTTAAGATGACTGTTCCAAGAATGAGAACAGGTACGAAAGAATAATCAGAAGACAGTGTTGCTGGTGTTGCCAGCTGACCCCCACTAAGAACTTCCAGTTAGCTAGATTTTCTGAACAGCTGAAACTTTAATTTGTATAATAATTTATACATATATTTATGTATATAATATATATATTATATATACAATATATAATAAATTGTATAATAATTTCTCATACCATAATTTTGCCTTACCAAAAGGCATCCTTATTTTTATATTAGCTTAAGAATTTTGTAGCAAAACATGTCCCTGAAATGCCACCTGTCAGAGGTTACTTCTCAACTCAGTTTTTGGAAAATATCTAATGAAGTTACCAGATGAGATCTCTTGTAGTTAAACTTGACTTTCTGACTACTGACTTCAACCTAAGATTTAAATCCTACTTCCTCTCTTCTCAGAGGCTGGACTCCAGTCTTGCAACTGATTCTCTCCAAGAAGGCTAGAGGGACTCAAATCAGTCCGTTTTAGGTGCTTGTCTATTTCTTTTTTAATGGTTTTTTAAGTGGTTTTAAAGCAAAGACACAGGGGCGCCTGGGTGGCTCAGCTCAGGTCATGATCTCAGGGTCCTGGGATCAAGCTCCATGGGCTCCCCGCTCAGTGGGGAGATTGCTTCTCCCTCTTCCTCTGCCCCTCCCCCGACTCATGCTTTTGCTCTCAAATCTTAAAAAATAAATAAATAAATAAAGCAAAGACATAAACATGGCTGTATCACTGCGACTAACTGCCCATCAACTGCAAATTAGGGTGGACTCTTTTGAAGATCCGTATAGACACTGGTGATTAAAATGGTGCCAATTTATAACTAATCAAGGCAACACATGAAACTGCTCAGATAATCCAATGCCTACTTTTTAGCAGGTAGATTTAAGGTAGATGATTAACACTGCTCAGTACCAAGCTGAATGTTATGGGTATTCCCTGCTTTTATTTATTTATTTAAAGATTTTATTTATTTGACACAGAGAGAGAGAGATCACAAGTAGGCAGAGAGGCAGGCAAAGGGTTGGGGGTGGGGGGACAGGCTCTCCACTGAGCAGAGAGCCCAATGCAGGGCTCAATCCCTGAGCCAAAAGCAGAGGCTTAACCCTCTGAGCCACCTAGGCGCCCCTCCCTACTTTTATATACTGCTCAACTGGTAGGTGATAATATTTTATAAGTAATCAGTGGCAAGACACAGGAGCAAAGGAGGAACAGCACCAAGTATGTATATTCTAAAATCAGTCTGTCCACAAAGAAAAAGAACATGGATCTGAACAGTGGAACAGTCCAACGCATTTTTACTCTGTATTTGAAGAAGTAAATGGTATCACTAATAGCAGGTACTACACAAGAACTGGTAAAACAAGGACCTCTGATAAAGGTAAGCTGGTGGGTCCCAAAGTTTTTCCATTAATAAGCATGACCACCTCATCTTGTTTTCTAAACTGATGGTCCTCAAGCTTGAATAAGTCAAAATTCCCTGAAAGACTTAATACATGTGGATGTCTGGGTCCTACCCCTAAAATCTGACTTAATACCACTGAAATGGGACCTGAGATTTTGTATTTCTAACTGGTTACCAGGCGGTGCTAAATGCTAGTGTAGGGACTACTCTTTGAGAACCACTGTCTAAAAACACTTTCAATCCATGATTTTGCGCTGAGGTCCCACTCTGTAGCCTCCAAAAGTCCTTCAACGTAATTCAATCACTTTATAAATGCCACATTTAAGTATCACCAGAAAGAATTTTTGGTCTTAGCAACTTGGCCTGGCAAAATGGACCTGAGTGAGCTTTTAAATTAAGAGCTCAGACTCTCAGGGTAACAGGTGCATATGATAAATCCACTTATAACCATCCCAACTAATCATCACTAAGGCCTAGGGGTAGGCCTGAAAGTATCTAATGTGATTCTAACTTGACTTCCTGAGACATTCATGGAAACACAACAGATACCAATGGAAACCTAGAGAGTAATTTACATCTGAGTTGCTTGACAACATCAAGACCATATACCAAGTTCTCCAAGGAAGACTAAAGTCTTGCTACTCAAAGTATGATCAGTGGACTAGCAGTATGGGCACCACCTGCAAGGAGGTTAAAAAGCTATATTTTGAAGCCCACTCATGATCTAACAACCAGAACAGGTTCAAAGATAGAACAAGGGTTCGTAGATAATCCCCAAACATATCAATATTTAGGAAGCTGGAGTAAAGAATGCCATAACACATAGGAGACTTGAAAAGCACTACGCCAAATTCCTGGACTACTCCACCCTCATGGAAAAAAAACCCCTAGAATTCCGAATAGACTATTAATGTTATCTCATAAAACAAATGAATGCTAAACTAAGAAAGGTCAAAGTTTAAGAAGCTCTCTCATCTGGTGAATGTGTTTTTTTGATCTTGTAGTAAATATCCTATGTTTACCAGTTTTCACAAAGCACATAACTTATTAAAAAAAAAAAAATCACTGAGGACAACTTCCTTCTCTTCTAAACTTTCTAGCCCGTGAACTTGAAGTAGGAGAAACATTACTAAATGCCTTTTTTTATGCCAATAGTTTAATCTCAATATGGAGATAAGGAGTAGGATGTCTCAAGTATTATTCCAGTGGTGCAACAGACCATTTATTATAGTTCTCAGAACACAGGGTTGTTTCAAGCTCTCTTCAAAGAGAAAGGCTTAGTTTGCCTCAAGTACCGCATTACTAGACTATAAGAAACATATGTATGAAAGCACCACCCAAACACTGCCTAAACATGATCCTAAAATTGCCATTAACTAAATCTTCTCTAATGGAGTGGACAGTAAACCAACTTCCAACTAAATTTGGGACCATTAAATCTAAGCTCTACTGTCATTAATCTTTTCTTAATCATTTCTTTGAGGCACATTTATCTAAGTATGGCAGAATTCTGAGACTAGATTATCAAAAAATGGACAATATTGAGCTTCTTAATCTTTAGACACACATAAGTTCTAGCCTAAGAAAGACCAGTATAACTTCCCCCCCAAATGACTTAAGCTAAATATGGTTACACAGAAAGAGGACATATATATGCCATCCTCTGATCAGTGTGAAAGTGACACAAAAGCTTCTCTGTGCGGACTCCACAAGTAGAATACCAATAAGAACTTTTATTCAAAAAGTGCTAGGAGAACTAAAATCACATAAGCTTATGAAAGCAGTTCAAATTAGTTCCCCTTCATTTAATAAGCTTTTCTCCATTCAGAATTCACCTGTCAACATTTTAGACAGTGAATTTAAGTTGTGAAACATTTTTTTTTTTAAGATTTTATTTATTTGTCAGACAGAGTACAGGCAGGCAGAGGCAGAGGGAGAAGCAGGCTCCCTGCAGAGCAAGGAGCCTGATGTGGGACTAGATCCCAGGACACTGGGATCATGACCTGAGCCGAAGGCAGACGCTTAACTGATTGAGCCACCCAGGCATCCCAGTTGTGAAATATTATTAAAGCACTCTCAGGTTTGAGGAAAAACTACATATCTGTGGAGATCAAATCTGAATAAAATGTCTTTTTTTTAAGATTTTATTGATTTATTTGTCAGAGAGAGAGAGAGAGTGAGCACAGGCAGGCAGAATGGCAGGCAGAGAGAGGGAGAAGCAGGCTCCCCACCGATCAAGGAGCCCGATGTGGGACTCGATCCCAGGATGCTGGGATCATGACCTGAGCCAAAGGCAGCCACTTAACCGACTGAGCCACCCAGGCGTCCCCCATCTTTTCTTTTTTTTTTAATGCTAAAAATGAATATTGCTCTGATAGCATTAGACACTTTGTCAAGTAGGTCTTAGCAATGGCACTAGTATACAAACAAGGCCTGACTTCAAATATTAACCAGTCAGTATTCTGGTAAGTCAGGGACAATAACCACATGAGAACCCCTGATTGGGTCCATACTTAGGAAATAGAGTTAAGAGACCAACTAGAATATGACTCTTCCCATCAAAAGTCACAAGCACATTTTTTGTACTCTGCCCAATATGTTTCAAGGAATGAGAAATGAATTCACACCTCAAGGAGTCCTATCAACCCCTTCAGAAACACCCAGAGGCCCACAAGATACTGAAGCAACAACTTCAGTAAGTACAGGACCTTGAGTGATTTGCATGCCAGAACTGGAATCCTTATCTAGAGCACAGAAGTCAGTAACATACCAGTTACACACAGTTGTTACAGAACATGTGTGCTAACATATGCTGATCCACAAATTCATATGCCATATGAGTCAATATTTCCTCTACCCAAAAGCTAATTAGAAGCAAATTCTAGTTTAAACTGCATATTCACACTTGCAGAAAAAATTCAAAGCAATGCTTTATTAAATATAGTTAATATTTAGTCTATATAGTCAGAATGAGACTCCCACTTTAAATAACACTAATGAAATACCTACACAATGTTACTAATCTCCCCACCTATAAAGAAACACTATTTCATTAGTAACAATACTTACTTTTGTATAGCGATGCGGGGATTTGGAGGCTGGTTGCTTCTTCAGGTCAAGGAAAGCATCTCCATTTTCTGTTTCACCCAAACTTCTCCTATCCATGGCTCCTTGGTTTACAACTCTTTGCACCTGGAAGATCAATCAGCAAAACTGTCAGGGGGAACAATATATTCTGAGAAGTCTTGACCGTTTAAGACACCGAAACTCTTTAATCTCTTAAAATGACTACCTTTAAAAAACAAAGCCTCACCCAACAAAACCAGAACCCATTTGGAAATAGAATGACTGGTTCTTTATCTCTTCTAGTAACGTGCTCTAAGAATAAAAAAGGTTAAGGAAAGCCTAAGTGGAAGGTACCCAATCAGGGCACTGCCTTTAAGCAGCTTTAAGACAAAAAGAAACCAAAATTAGTCATTGCCACCCATGAGGACCGTTCAGACAGTAGTGGGGAAGTTTCCCGAGTGGGGGCAGGTAGGAGACTGGTTGGGGTTGGGGATCCGGGAAGTCGGACTGTGGTATCGTGCCTGTCACTTGCCAATGGACGGCGCCAGCTGCCCCTTGTTATCCAGGGGCCAGGGGCTGGGGCCCAAGGGCCCCTCACCCGGCCCGCGGCACCTGTGGCCATGTCAGGGGCGCCGGTGGCAAGGAAAGGACGAACGCCGGCTCCAGCTCGGAAACTCGGCTTTCCCGGGCCGCGACCCCAACCCCCGGCCTCTCGCGCAGGCCCCAGCCCAGCGGCCTCCTTCGGAGGAAGGGCGGGGACTGTACTCACGGAGGCGAGGCGGGCCGGAGAGAGCTGGGAGGCCGAATCCCCCGGCCCCGCCGCTCCGAGCAGGAGCCGGCGCAGGCCCGCCGCGGTCCGCCCCGGCCCGGCGGCTCGGGCCCCGCCAGCCCGCCCGCCTGCTGCCCGCCGGCCGCCCCGCTGGCCTCGCGCCCCTGCCCGCCCCCCGCGCGTACCCCGGCGCTCGCGCTCACGCACGCGACCCCAGGAGCAGCGCGCCCGCGCCCCTACCCTCCCTGCGGCCCTGGGCGCGAGGCTCCCCGGCTCCCGCTGCCGCCGGGCCCTTACTCGGTGGCTCGGCGGCCCTTCGCCTCGGCCGCCGCTCCCCTCCCTGCCGCCGGTGCCGGTCCGAGGGCGGCTCCGCACGGCCTTCGCTCTCGCCCCCCCACCCGTTCGGACTGTCTCTCTTCAGCCGCCGTAACCACGGCCCAGCCCTCAACCCCTCCTCCCAGGCCCCCCTCCCCCTTAATAACTCCCTCCACGCACCCGGGCCCCAGCACCGCCTTCGCCACTGCGCGCCCGGAAGTGAGGTGACCGCGGCGGTGCCGGGCGGAAAACAGACACATTGCGGCGCGCTCCCCGGGCGCCGGCTCCAGCGTGCGCCCGGCGGCGGGGAGGCGGAGGCGGGAAGGAGATGGCGGCGGCGGAGAGGGGGCTGGGGCGGCGGCGGCGGAAGCCTTTCCCGGTGCGCGCAGGCGGTCTTCCCGGGCAGCCCTGGGGAGGACGCAGCGTTTCGAGGCGCTTCGGGGCGGGGCAGAACGGGGTGGGCAGTGCTTGGAGCCTGCGGTCCGCGCCTGGCAGCTGTCTCTGGAAGGCGGTGGTACCAGCCAAGGCTGGGGGCCGGGGTCCTGGTCCGGGTGCGACTTGAGGAGCGCGTTGACTGCTGCGTTTGCACGGTTCGCGACGTGGGGCTTCGGCGGCGGCAGTCTGAGGCCAGCCTGGGGGCTTTTGAGCCTGGCGTTTGTTGGCTCGAATCTCAGGTTTTATCATTAATGGTGTGATGCTGGGCAAAGCCCTGACTTGAGTTTTCTCTCTTCTCCTTTCTAAAATGACCCCTCTTTAAGTGTATGTGATTCTGTTTTGTTGCATTAACAAATTTGCCACGATTGCTTTTGATTGAGCTAAAGGTGACTGACGAGAGTCACTGAAAGGTTTTTTGTTTGTTTGTTTGTTTGTTTTTGGGTGGGGTTTTTTCCCCCGCCCATAACCGGAATCTTTCCATAGCCTGCACGGGAAGGGGAAGTACGAGTGTATTGGGGTGAAAATGAGACAGCGAATGTGAAGCGCATAGAACACATTGGCCTAACTGGCAAATGAGAGCACAGCAGTGCAAACATACTTTCCCTACTCTGAGAAATGAGAGTAACTGCCGTGCTGGGGAGGAGCCATCTGTAAAGGTTTGATGAAGATCACCTGTGAGCCCGGTCTGCAGGACTATCCCCAGCCCCAGTTTCCATCCCGTGCTTCCTCCCGGGGTTGGTGTGAAGTGATACCTGGGTGTAGAGGGAAACGCAATTTTTTTTTGCTAAAGGGTAGTGAAGTCTACATTTCTTTGAAGGGGCCTGCTTTCTTTGAGCTTCACTAATAGAATAAGGGGATTGGGCATTGAGTGATCGCTGAGTTCCCTTCCTGTAAGTCTTGGCAACCGAGATAATTAAGAAAACGTTTTTCTTTTTGTCTGTAATATTGAATAAAAATAAAATGTGTTAACTGTGGGCAAGAGGCAGAGGGAAACATTTGCAACCCCGCTCTGCCACATCCTACAGGCTGGGGCAAATTAGGCCAGTTCTTTATGCTTAGCCTTGGTTTTCTAATCTGTAAAATTGGAAAGATGATAATCCAACTCACTGGGGCAGTTACCAAGATTAAAAAGAATAAGGTGGGTAAAAAGCCTTATACAACCTCCGTGAAGCTGCTGGTTTTTGTTTTTTTGTTTTTGTTCTTGTAAGGCCTATTCAGAGGCACATGGTAGGTAATCACACCATGATCATCATAATATTTTAGAAATCAAGCTGCTTTTGGAATCAGGTTCTTCCTAAGGTTGAGGATAATGGTTTAATCCTTATGCTATCAGGTGTAATGAAGAAGGCCCATTGTTTGAAGCTCTTGTATTCTGGTTCTGCCACTTGGTGTGAAATCTGAGCCAGTCATTTCATTTCTTTAGACCTGTTTACTCTGTCAAAAAGGGATAGCAGTACCTACTTTTTAGGCTTGTAGTGGGAATTAGTCATCTATTCCTGTGTGATAAACCACCCCAAAACTCAGTGGTTTAACTCATATGTATTTTGCACCTAAACTTGCACTTTAGGCCACTTCTAGCTGGGATACCTGGTTTCTGCTCCATTCAGATGGGTAGAAGGCTTGGGCCTAGGATCATTTAAGGGCTCGCTTATATTTGGTGCTTGATGGTGGCTGTCAGCTGGGTCTCCTGGAGCTGTTGGCTGGAATGTTTATACATGCACTCTCTCTGTGGCCTGAGCTTTTTCTCACAACATGGTGGCAGGATTCTGCAGCAGCCAGTTGCTGAATTGTCCTTTCCAACCTCTCCTTGGAGTCCGTGTTCTTCCACATGCCATATTCTATTAGAAGGACGCCTGGGTGGCTCAGTCGTTAATTGGCTGCCTTCCACTCAGGTCATGATCCCAGCTCCTCTGATCAAGTCCCACATTGAGCTCCTTGCTTGGCGGGGAGGCTGCTTCTTCCTCTACCTCTGCCTGCTGCTACCCTGCTTGTGCTTTTTTCTGACAAGTAACTAAAATCTTTAAAAAAAAAAAAAAAAAAGCCTCTGGCTCAGTGGGTTAAAGCCTCTGCCTTCGGCTTCCTCCTCTCTCTACCTCCTTGTGATCTCTGTCAAATAAATAAAATATTAAAGAGAGAAAAGAAGTCACTAAGGGGAGGGGACTGAGACTACTTTTATAATATAAAAGTGTCAAAGAATTCGTGGACATACTTTAAATGACCGCAAGTACACAAAATCTGCTCAAGGCAATGTAGCTACCATGAGAGAGGCCTGGCCTGGAGCTAATTTCTTGGGCCCTCAGGTCTATCCTAGTTGGGACGCACTCTTCCACCAAGCTGTCCTTTAGTGTCTGTAGAACCTTGGTCTCAACTCACTTATCTGAGACTCAATTTGTCCTGTGAAAAGAGATGCAAATTAGCACCTGAGAATAAAGGTAATAATTTACTAAGGGAGGGTATCTATGAATGTCTTTCTCCTGTGTCATGCAAAACTTAGATGCTTGCAAATCCTTGTTTCATTGTAGCTTTTGAGTATTCTCAGTAAGAACAATAATTTGTAATTCTAAATGCCCATTTTGGAATTAATGAATTTTCAAATACCAGTATGAGAAGCTTCTTTGAGAGAATAAGAGAAATTATTGACTCTTGTTCTTTACTAAATATTTCTAAGATCTTAGTTTAGGTTCAGTTGTTAGTTCAAAGTTTGCATTAAGGGGACTCAAAAGTTTGGTCAGTTGAGGAGTCCAAGAGCAGTAGAAAAGCAAATGAAAAAATATGAGAAACCTGGTAATTCTGAGAGCAGCCTCATCTCAGAAAGTTGGGATTATACCTCAACTAGTCAGCGTCTCCCTAACTGGGCTTTTTTCCTGTTCAATTTTTCTTGCTCTAAGGGTAATCCCTAGTTCTAAGAAAAGATTTCAACAGTTTCACAGGTGTGTGGCATCATGTACTCAGTTTAAGGACTGTAAAGAAATTAAGGGGCTTTTAGAACCACACAAATTCTTCGAAGAGCCTCTACCCTTTCTGGTGCTTTACATGCTTGATTTCATTTATGAGAAGTACTTAAGACAAAACCAACTGAAATCATTAAGTGCTGCCGCACTAGCTGCTGTTAATCTATACTGTTCTAATCTTTACTGACAGGAATAATTATTTGCATTATAACTCAAATGAAAATGCCTTTTATCCCTTCCCAAATCAGTCAAAGTTGATGGTAGTAAAGGTACACGACAGGAATAAAGCATCAGCAAATCACCTAGAAAGCATAAAGTACTTATAAGAAAGACTAATTTGACAGTAAATATTAGTGCTAATTAGGGCCTTAAAACTCACTAAATTAGTCATCCCTAAATGATTGGTTCCCGCGTCTTGCTAAAGTGGAATTTTTCCTTTTAAACACCTGGTGTGGTTTTTTTAAACAAAAATTAGCAAATGTAGAAAATGGAAAATGCAAACTACTTGTGTCACTTTAATCCTGGGACTCCCAACAAATTATTTTACCTCATAATTGTAGTATAAAAATCTCTCGGGGTGCCTGGGTGGCTCAGTTGGTTAAGCGTCTGCCTTAGGTCATGATCCCAGGGTTCGGGGATCCAGTCCCACATTGCGCTCCTGGCTCATTAGGGAGCCTGCTTCTCCGTCTTCCTGCCTTTCCCCCTGCTTGTGTGCGCTCGCTCACTCTCTGACAAATAAGTAAATAAAATCTTTAAAAATAAAAAAAAAATAAAATCTTTCAAGCATCTAAGTACATAACGCTTGCCTTTACTCTCTCTACCGGAAGTCTTGTGTGCTTTCAAATGTTTTACAAAGCACAGGAGAAAAGCATATAAAAATGCCTCACCTACCTTCCCTTACCCTTATTTTCTAAAACGTGTTCAGAGATTTTAAATTTATCGACCCTTTATTAACAATTTAGCTAACAATGTTAACTACATTTTTAAAGGGAGGGTTCAGAGAAGATCCCAGCCTGGGGTAATTCAAATTCGGGGGCACGGAACGACAACTTCCTTGCCCCTCAGATTGACAGCTTCTCTGGTTCCTGCATGCGCGTGTTCTACGCTTGCACCGGCTGGGAACCATGGAGAACCAAGAGCCAGAGAGGCTCATGCGGGAGTCTGGAAATGGGGCTAAGGAGGACCTTAGTCTGCATGGGCCTCCAGAACGGAACCTCATCCCCAGTCCTTAACTCGGAAATTCGATTCGAAATGACTCCTACTCCTCTTGTCTAAGAGGGGCTGTAGGAAGCTAAGCTCTGAGAGGGGCTAGTGGGCCAAGGAGGCCGAGAGCCCTCCGTGGGATTGCCCAGTTCATCCGCGGACTTTGGGGCCAACTCAGCTTAGCCAGCCACCCTCTGCTGCCGGAGGGAGGCGTGTCACCTATGGGACTGAGGCTGCACGCACTCCAGAGTCCGGGGAGGGGCGTCCCACACGCTCGCCCAGTCGCCGTGGAGACGGGGGCGGGGCCGGCGCGAGACTCGTGCGCAGAGGCGCTGGAGGCGCTGAGGCGGGTGTGGATCTCGCGGGCGGGAGGAGCGCTGTCGGCGCGTTGCTTACTGGCGCTGGGACTCCGCGAGGCGGGAGGCCGGAGTGCTCGGCTTGTCAGGTATGAGTCCCAGTATATTGTTTCCAGCCTGTGCTCGGCCTCCTCGGTTTGGAGTCCAGCCGCGAGCGCACGTCCCTCGAGCTGGACCCCGTGACTCTTTTCTCCGAGCCTCCGCTTCCTCGTCCAGGGGTGCAGGCGAAGCTGCCTACCCACTGACTGTGATCTGGAAGTGGAGGAGGTGTGAAGAGAGTGCGGAGAACTTTTGGAGCCCTCCTTCCTCGCCCGGCGCGGTGCTTGCGTCCTTCTTGCTGCTTCCCTTCAGCGTCTAGTCGCCGGGGCCACCGGGCACCGCTTACTCCCGCGCGTCTGGGGCTGCAGGCGGGTACCGGTGACTGCGTCGATGCAAGGCTCGTGCGCGGATCCGAATCGGGAGTTTCTGGATCTCTCCTGCGTGGCCAGCTAGGGGCGAGTGTGCACAAATCTCGGGGGCCTCATCTTAACTCAGAGGGCCAACAAGGCAACACAGCGAAGCCTCCCCAGCAGCGGGAGATAAATGCTTTATTTTTATCTCAGGGGTGGC